>JAVCKZ010060553.1:0-15552 GCA_034780755.1 Lepetodrilus elevatus
CCTTGTACTCCCGGCAAAACCGAGAGCACGAGGAGCGGATCAATTCATGACGTCACCACACGCTCCGACAACGATCCAGTGTTCTATTTAGAAATCCTCGTGCCCCGCGTACCCCGACAACAAAAACAGTGATAATCGAAAACGCTCTCTATGTCCAGTTGCAGTTACTCAGCAATATATTCTTTTTTATAAATTTGAATTAGGGTTTAGAGTCCCTGTAAAATTTCTTTCACGCATAGCTTGTCAGTTTAGGGCAGGAGGAAACCTGCAACATCCATAGCGGTGAATGTTGCAGTAAATTTGTGAGTACTGGCTGGTACTGACAAACAAAGGAGGATAACTGCATTGCTTTGGGAAAGAAAGCACATCTTATCATAATCGCGTCAGAAAGGTAACTGGGATGGTCCTAAATGTATACATAATAATCGGCATTCGATTGGGTACTGTCAGTGTCATATGAAATAGTCTACCCAATGTCATACGGCATATTCTACCCAGTGTTGTACGACATATTCTGCTCAATGTCGTACGACATATTCTGCCCTGTGTCTTATAACATATTCTACTCACTGACTGCATCAGGTTGTGCCGGCCATAACAGCTCTTGTGCCCGACTCCGAGATCCGGATTTGTCAACATACACTCCCAGAACTGTGGCAAGAAAGGTAAGTAAAATACACAGTGATAAAATGCATATCAACTTTATTAATGAACAGGAACATTGATGAATGTGTAGCTATTATTAAAATTAATTTACAATCTCAACACACTCATTTTCGATACAAACAAATATATATTAAAATTGGATGATGATGTTAACAATGATGAATTTTTATCGATTTTTTTTCCCCACGTTTCATTTACAATATTGTATCGCTACATGTACAGTATATAGCGATGATGATGATGATGATGATGATGATGATGATGATGATGATGATGGACTCACTGTTGAAGACATGAAGGTACTCTTTGGAAGATAGCTCTATAGACATCAGAGACTTGACAGGGTTCCGTATGAGGAACTCCAAACTGTTGTCGTCCGTGTTCACCAACGCTGTACGCGGAAACAACATCATAATAATAATAATAATAATAATAATAATAATAATAATAAAGTTATACTGCGACCATGCTCGGAAGCATGTTATTTTATGCAAAAGTGAACTTACCTTATTTTATTCAATATGCAAGCGACATCTTGACATTACAATGGGTACAGTGAGAGAATTTTTGTTTTAGGTTACAGTGGGAATCTTTCACCCATATGTAACAGATATACTGGGTACAAATCAGAAAAGAAAACAAATTAATTAAAATTTTCGGGTTTACTTTTCTGACAAGATTGATTGAATTGATGCTGCGGGAATACCTCGCCCATAAGCGACGAGTGTCTGACAATATATGTACACGTGCAAACATAAATACGTACTCATGGGTGCTCCATCCCCCTGCACCGTGTATATTGCAAATGTGGACGGGTATCCAACACAAAGTCTTTCACTCATCATGTCCACAAACTCCACGTGGCCCGGCACTTGAATGTCTTTTAACTTGCGGTGCCTCAGCCGCGTCTTGTTCACCTCGTACACCTGCACTGTCCTCTTGATGGCCACGCACAAGCAGGTGACTGCACCCTGCCGGATAGGTCCCGTGCAAAATGTCTGGCAGCCTTTCGTTTCGTTAATTTTCACAGGATCACAGTCTTTGCCCTCGAGGGCCGATAAATGGAGGATCTTTATATGCTTTTGTTTTCCTGGAAACGAGACGTTTGTATAATGGGTGAGTGAGTTATTATGGAGTTTAATGTCGCTGCGGGTATCTTTTGCCCATTTGTGACGGACATTCACACAACCATCAATACACACAAAGATATCAATACATACATGGAGAATCTTTCAAATCTATTGTCTGCCTGGAAACACGACATTTCTACCACCAATTGTTCTTTTTTTTTAATTGGGTTTTAGAGATGATTTCAAGCTATTGAGTGATAATGGACAAATAATAACATTGTGCAACAAACAACACAGAACATACCACTGATGTAGATGAGCGAGTTTTCTTGAGGCACTATCTCCACATGGTAGACTGGCTTTCTCTCACTACGATCACCCACACGCGTCAAATCTGAAAATCAGAGAAAATATATTTTATTTTATTTATTTCACTACCCGGTAATATCACGGCTTGTTAGTTTAGGACAGGAGGAAGCACACAACATTCTGAGCACTGAATGTTGTAAAATTAGTTGAAAATTACATTTTAAGATGCTTTTCTAAGATATATATCAAAAGACTGTAAAGAAATGCACAAACTTACGGTCTCTTTTCAGATCTAAAATATACAACCCCTCCTCTGTACCGAGAAGAATCCGTGACGAATCTGCAAAACAAGAAAACGGATTGTTAGTACGTAGATTTTAGTCCTAAAATAAATCATGAACATACTGTTACCACCATCATCTGCAGCGTTATTATTAATGTTGCATCAACAATCTTTCACCCATAAGCTACAATTCCTATTAGCAAGAAGGGTATGAAAGTTGTAATGTAATAGAGCGAAGATATATATTAGATACTTGGGAGATTTGTATGAAAACTTGCATTGACTATTTGTTATGGGACTTTGCACATGGATCAAAGGTGAATACATCATTTGAAAATAATTAAAGCAGGTATTTAACGTACCCAGGATTGTTGAAGACAGTGTATTTTTAACTAGGGACAGGGAGTTGTCGCAAACTTCTTGCGCTTGATAAACCTGAAACAAGAACAAACAAACACTGTACGGTAATTACAGCAGCGGAAATTAACAGGGTTTCTCCAAATATGCAAAAATTGCAAGTTTGGACGCACTTTATTAATAAAAATTGTTGATAAGTATATCAACATGCATCTCCGGGACTTTCAAAAATTGAAACCTAAGTGGAACCCTGAATTAAACAAATATTTGACATGTACAATTCTAAATAAAATCAAATATAAAGGCTATTGTAAATCGCTTTTTTGTTTATTTTACATTTTATTCTAGAGATTTGATTGGTCCTTTATAAAAAAAATCAAATCACTAGAATCGTCAAATATTTTTTGTTATAAATGTCTTACGGCTAGTCTGGGCAGCTTGTCATTGTTTTTCAGAATTCCGTGGAGTTGTGTGATGACAGTGAGCCACCGCTCCTTCTCGCGCTCATCCTCCGCTAACAGTAGCACTACGTGTTCCACGAAAGGTGAACTCATCTCGGTGGTCATCACCTGAAACAATTGACACAGCAATGAACCATTCGTCATCTTGGCGTGTGTGAAAAATACTCGTCACATTTAACAAAAATATATATTGTAAAGCAGGTAGGTAGTTTTTAACTAAGCAATAATGAAATTAGTCATAAAAAAAAAGTGAATAAAAAAGCGCAAGATTTATAAAATTATTATGAAACAATGTCTCAAATTCTTCAGTAGTTCTTCAAATCCTCTAAAAGACAGTGAACGAATAGCTATGTAATCATCAAGAATGAGTCAATATGGAGTTCAATGTCGCTGCGGGAATCTTTCACCTATTTGCGACGAGTAATCATCAAGAATGAGAATAATTAAATAATTGTTCTGAAATACAGCAGTTGAGAACTTGCTTCAACCTTGAATATCATCTACTCGCAGAAAACTGCAGAAATGATTTTCGTCCCAGTAGAGGTCAAATGCGATACTCACCCTGAAAATCTGTGGTATATCTTTCTTGTTTGCATGTATAACATCACTGGGATTGACAGACGATGCAGAGAAGCGTTCATCTCTGAAACACAGGAGAGAAAGAGTTCCATTGATTTGTGCATTCAGGAGCATGTACACAATTACATATCTGTTTGTGTCTACACTGCCCAGTTCAATCGAATAAAAACTAACACATAGCAGAATGTTTAATGCTTAGATTGAGATTTGAGACATGAATAAATCTCAATTTTCTTCTTAACTAATGTAATTAAAAAATTACCTGGAAATATCCCATAAATAAAAATAAAATATTCAATTTAAAATTAAAATATTCACTTTAAATTTAATTTAATTTAAATTATCTCCCCCTGATTGTGTTGGAAAGACAACTTCTGCGATTATTGATACTGGCCCCAAGTGACAGGATTTGAACCCAGGTACTTTGGCTCTGAAATCTAACATTCACCCAGCCCACAGATGATCATCGACGTAACTACCCACGACCACTGTAGTACCACCCAGCCCCAGATGATCCTTGACCTAACTACCCACCTCATGTCCAGCACTTCTTGTACTACTTCGTTGGGGACAGTCTTGTCTGACGGCATGTCGTAAAAGAACAGTTTGAAATCACAGACAACCATGTACTGCCGCTGCCAGCCTTTCTTAATGCCGCCAAGACGAGGGACCTGAATCACAAACGAACATTAGCGTCATGGACGTCCAGTTCATTTCAACTGCGAAGTGTTCCCAGACAGATGTATCACTGAACTTGTATTTTGAAAGCTGATGATTGAGTGAGTGATTTATTGTTTTACCCATAAACACGATGAGAAATACATTTAACGTTTGAATATCATATACCGGTATGTACATTGCTTTGTATTGGTTTAACAAGTTGGAAGTAGTGTAAACAATTTCTTACCTTGACGAAACCTTCGTAAGCCGTTCCTAGGCCTCGTTCTACGTTCACTCCCACTGGGCGCTTAGCTGAATTGAGAGAATTTAATTAAACTTTGTACTTGCAAAGTATACTGTCACACAATCTAGATTGACAATAATATGTGCATTAATATTGTGCCACCGTGTGAAAGTATTACTCGCGACATTGGATCAATGAGCTCTAAATTTCCTTCTCAACTCCCTGGGGAGT
This sequence comes from Lepetodrilus elevatus, assembly GCA_034780755.1. Taxonomy (NCBI): domain Eukaryota; kingdom Metazoa; phylum Mollusca; class Gastropoda; order Lepetellida; family Lepetodrilidae; genus Lepetodrilus; species Lepetodrilus elevatus. The sequence goes on from JAVCKZ010060553.1 coordinate 4,861, forward strand.
ATACAACCAAAGTATCATTGAAGGTGCTAGAAGAGTGTCATTACTTTCATACAATCCACTAATCATAATTGGCAACATTGGCAAATATTTTGCTTGTTTATTTGTTTGGGTGAGTGAGTGAATTATTGTTTTACGTCACAGCAGGAATCTTTCACCCATAGGTGACAAAGAGTTTTAAAGCAAAGTTCTACATTATTTTGCCAACATTACAGCTTGTCAGGAGGACATGTGGCAGGGAAAATCTTTCGCCCTTGCACGAGAAAGTGTCAGCTACTTACTCATGAGGTCTGACGGGACAGGACACTCGTCGGGGGCTTTCTTCATACAGCGAACATGACAGGAGTAGCCACACGCTGAAACAACACAAATACATCTTACAGCATAAATCCCTAAAATATTGGAATGACAGTACTAAATCTAATTTCAAGATTATTTTGCCTGGTTTAAGACAGAAGAAATAAAAAAATCGGTTATTTTTTTTTGCAGATCCAAGGTAAAATTGCCCTGTCTGCAGACAAGATGCATACCTTCGCACGTGATGCCCTGCCTCTGCAGACCGACGAGCAGGGATGTGCAGTGATTGCACTTGTACGGGGTGCTGAAAGACTTGATGATGAACTTGTGAGCTTTGGCCTGAGGTGAGGGCTTGCTGGTGGCGGGACTGCTGTTGTTGGAGTGGTACTTCTCGTACACCGGCTCGTACGGCTGTTTGAACGGCGCGGCGTCTCGGTTCAGGGAGGACTCCGGGGTGTCGCCTGCCTGCAGGTCGGACCGCGAGTCTGTCCGCGAGTCTGTCCGTGACGCCGTGTCCTCGCTGTCCTCTTCGCGCTCGCTGTCGTTCGACATTTGCTGCAACGTAAAACTCTCGGGTTATCGCAATGCTTCACATAGATCAATGATGGTATCGAAAACAGTATTTCTTTTTTTCGTTACATTTTGGTGAAAAATAGAATTGAATAAAATTAGAGTAATAAACTTGTTTTCAAAGGATATTATTAGTTTCTCGTATAATTTCTCGTATAACCAGAGACTGAAGGTTTTATATCTGTATATATGCATCAATTATAGTGCTATAAACAAGTATATCATTATTATTATCATTATTATTATTATTATTATTATTATTATACAAGACAAATTGGAATTCACAAACAACAAAATACTTACATCATTGAATAGAGTAAACCGGTCATTCAGATATTTGAATAATGAATTATCTTTGCTTTTGTCCCCTGAAAGAAAACAATTCCTGATTACACATTAGAATAGATATCAGTAGGATTTTCTAAAAAAAAATATATTTGTAAAAATTAATTCTGCTTTCAACATTCTTTCACTTTATATATCAGCTTGTCAGTTTATGGCAGGTTTCCTCTGTATCACTGAATGTTGCAGTAAACCTGCAAGCATCGGCTGGTACTGACATACCAAGGATGATAACTGCATTGCCACAGTACAGTGAGTGAATGAATATGGAGTTTAACGTCATTGCGGGAATCTTTGACCCATTTGTGACAAGCCACAAACAGACAGCACAGCCTATCATGATATCAAGGGGGATAACAAGTTCTAAATTTAGAGATCGGAGGTATTTTACCCGTACCAACACTTCTCTAATAAGGGACGAAAATGCACGAGCTATGTAACGATAAGAAAAGTAAACTTTCATGAACATTGATGTTGGGCTCCCGTAACCTTAGGCTCCAAAGTCCAAACATTCTACCATTGCACTACAACCCGTCCCTCATTAGGATTAAACAAATCCCAAACGGTGCCTCACTACAAGAGTTTCACATCCCAAACGGTGCCTCACTACAAGAGTTTCACAGGGTTAGAAGTTCCCACTTGCCAGACGGCCCAATCCATTTCTCCTAATACTACAGGCTAGTACAAATTTCAGAGTTTATTATTAATATCATTATTCGGGCAAGTTCTAACGGCAAGTTCTAATAGAGGTAACTTCTAACTCTGGGTTCCAGCTAATAAACTTTAGAAGGATGTTGGTAGTGTGTACTCACAGTCGTCTGAATTCCCCAGTTCATGGTTTTCTTCCAGCTTTGTGCATTGTTCTCGCAGTTCTTCGTTCTCTCGTCGCAGGTCAGTTATTACACTGTCCCTCTCATGAAGCTTGCTGCAAAATACAGAGAACAAACACGTTACTTCCAGATATAATCAGTAATTCCAGACGTAACCGGTGGTGGTGATAAATAAAAAATTTAAATCTATGTGAAAGCTTTATTTTTATCTTCAACGATATTTAGTGACGCCATGAGGACTTGCATGCAGATAATCATAATAATTAATAATGATAATCATAATAATCATAATAATAACAATAATCATACTAATAATCATACTAATAATCATAATAATAATAATTATAATAATCATAATTAATCATAATTAATAATAATAACAATAATGGATATTTAGAATGCACCAGATCTACCTCCCAAGGTGTGGTAACACGTTAAAATTATTTAGAGAAAAAAGTTCTAAGAGCAAAATGTAGTACCCATTCACATAACAGCACTAACAAGATTCCGTCAGTTTCACTACTACATCAAAGACCAAATTCGGAAAAATGGTATCGCTATCGGGCTCAGTGTAACTGCAGCTTCAGACATGCTCAAAACAATGCATTTAAATTTCTTTCATAATATGGCACTTTACCGTGGTAAACCTGCAAGCACCGGCTGTTACAGACAGACCAAGGATTGTAATGGCATTGCCACGGTACAGTTGGAAAGCTAACTATACACAATAGCCGAGTGATTATGGAGTTTAATGTGGCTGCAGGAAGCTTTCACCCATTTGCAACGACAACAAGCGAGTGATTAACGGCCGTCTGCGAGTACGTACCTCTCGTTGAAGGCGCACTCCTCCTTGATGCGGGTCAGCTGTTCACTGATGAGCTGCTTGGCCTGGATTTCACTCTGGAGACTGGACTGAAGGTTGAGGAGCTCCATCTTGTCTAGACGCTGCGACCGCCGATTCCGCCATCGCTGTCCTCGAGACTGAAACACATCGTAATTATTGGTAAAGTATTCCTTCTATACGCATGGGTAAAAGTTTAACATTTTGAAAAAACAGAAAGAAATTGCTGGAGTCCTAATTTAAGGAATTCAAATGGTTAAAAATGCACTTTGACAACCCTTCGAGACCCAAGGTCAGGATTTGAACCAGGGCCTTTGGCTCCAAATTACAATGCTCTATCACTGCGCTACCACCCGCCCATTGGTGACAATTAAATTGCATAAAATAAAACGTAACGGAAATACTTACGGGGTCGTCTCCAGAGACGCCCATGACCTTGAGGTTCTCCAACTCCTCGGTCATCTTGGTGGCCAGCGCCTGCAGGTATCCTCGCGCGTCTTTCTCATCACTCACCCTGTCAACCAAACAATGTAATAACTGTAGTGTGACGGCTGGATAACAAATGGACTGATTTATCAATACAAAGCTAGTATGTTAGAAAATCAACAACAAAAATTGTGGGGAAAAGTTTCAATATAATTTCTTTTAATGTTGTATATTGTTGTATGTGTTTTTTTGTTGTATTTATTCTTTTCCAATATATAAATTATTATTTTAATGGATAAATAAATGAATTATAGGTTGGCATGAAATGCAATGACACCCCTACATATTGGTAAACACTTTGTGGATTGATAAACAAAAAAAAGGGATGTCAATGGATTTCATGCCAAACTATAGTGATTTACATCACAGTGGGAATCTTTCACCCACATAAACCTATTATTTTTACTCGTATTCCATTTGAAGACAAATTGGCAACATACTACTGTAAGAAAATGGGTGTAAGTACCCAGTTATAAGTAGTTTTACATAAACAACAACTGCTTCAAACTAGGAAGTCTCAAGGCAAACTAGGAAAATAATTCAAGCACCAGTGTACATTCCTGACCACTGTAAGCGAACAGTGAACATAAACAATACTGACCACTTGATGATCTCGGAGATCTGTGCCTCCCACTGCGCGACCGACTCCCGCTTGTCGTAGATGTCGCGGATCTCTTCCTCCAACTGCGCTCGCTCTCTCATGTGGTTCTCGTTGCGGTTCTGTTGCTGAAAACAGAGTGGCGCGACCATCAAGGATTGTAGAAACCTCGAGAACACTGTGAATAGGTGCACAAACAACCACAGCTGCTCAACTGATTTTTGTGCATCAAACATTGAAATTATGTTGTGTTTAAATTTTTTTAAATTATTTTAGACTTTCTATATTCTTTCACTTACATCACGACATGGTAACTTAGGGTAGGAGGATACCCATAACATACATAGCACTGTTGCAGTAAACCTGCGAGTACCGACTTGTACTGACAAAACCAAGTATATCTGCATTGCCACTATACAGACAGCACATCCTATCAATATCGCATCAGAAAGGTAACTTTCGCGAACATTAATGCCGGGCCCCCGGGTCGGGTTTTGAACCTGGAACCTTTGGCTACATCCCGCCCCTTGCAGATAGTGCATACATATCAGAATGTAGACTTACTAATATCACTTCTTCCTTCAGTTTCTCCATCTCGCTGGTGAAAGCTTTGCTCCTCTGTTCGTACATGTCGGCCCTCTGTTTGGATTTCATGAGCTGATCCTTCAAGTCATCAATGGTCGGCTGTTGAGACAGCTTGGCCTTCAGACCAGAGATTTCTTGTTGCAGTTCGTAACGCTTGGCGTCCGTCTCTTTCAAACTGTATTTAATGTCGCTCACTTCCGACGAATGCTTGGACATGAGTTGTGCTACCTCCTCCTCGCGTTCCACGTCCTTCCTTTCAAGCTCCGCTTTTAACCTGAAGCCAAAACAACAAACTTCAGAAACACGTACTAAAACCGGGCCTGGAAACGAACAATTTTGATTTAAGCAGAAAACAATGTTGGAGAAATGGATGAAAACGTGACACGGACCTGGTCATCTCCTGCGTGAGTTCCAGGTTGGTGGTACTGCTAGACCGCCCCATCTGTCGTCGTTTGATGCTCTCCATCTCCTGCTCGAGGTCCTGTGTGTACTGCTCCGCACGCTCTCTCAGCCGACGCTCTTTACCTGCTTCTGACCGGGCTTCATCGTTCTGGTTTTGAGCCTGAAAAAAAAATAAAAATTCAGTTGAATTTATTTTACACCCCACCACACCAAGGAATATTCTTAACCCTCTCCTTGCTGAAGACAACTGGAAATGCCCTAATGAGCAGTGCTTTTGTCTAATCCAACAGGGAGAGGTTTAAAAGTGAAAGAATCTTTTAAAACATCTTTTAACATGAAATTCCATGTGGGGCGTCTATTTCTTCTGTCATATGCCGATTGCAAAAATGATGACATACCTCATTTATCAGTTTCTCCAACCGTCTCTTCTCGATTCGCATGGAGTCTAGTTTAGACTTGAAATCTTCAATTTCTTCTTCCTTGTTCCGCGTCTCCCGTGAAAGTTCTTTGACTTTGGACTGAGCCTTCAGCAACCTAAAAATAAAATCCACAAATATGGGGGTGAGTGAGCAGTTAGTTTAAAATGAAAAGCAGCATGAGTACATATGTTAATGAAGAAAGTATATCCAGCAGTAAAGATCGGAATAATGTAGAGTTGTACTTTTGGAAAGTTTATACAAATTTAGACCCTTGATACTCACTGTATAACTTGCTCAAATTCAATATAATAATACACAATTTTGACCAAGGATTCAAATTTCATTCATTCATTTTTTGATTTTTTAAAATTTATTTATATGAAATGAGGTTTGCACTTATTCACTCACGTGTCATTTGTACAGGTATATTGCTCCATTGCAAGCTTCTGTTTAGACAGAGCCTCCTTCAGTTCTCTCCCTTGGGACTTGTACTTGTCTCGCCAATCCTGCAGCTCCTGTGAACAATTAATTATACAGGTCAACTATATCAGAGACTGTAGATTCTGCAGAATAAAATAATACACATTAACAGTAAGATCCAAATAAAGAAGAAGAAAAATGAATGATTTGGTGATTTACGCCGCAGCAAAAAAAAAAGATGTTATCTTTATAGAGCTGCTATTCCGTCAAATACAAACAATACAAGTGGATAAGAAACGTATGAAGATACAAGTTTAAAACAAGAGGGCAGTTTAGATTATTTTGAAACAAAGAAAAGTGTCTACAGTTACAGACCTTCTCAAAAGCTGCCTTCTCTTCATTCATAAGCTTCAGTTTCCTATCCAACTCTTGCCGAGAATCGAACATCTTCTTCAAATCTTGTTCCAGTAGACTGACCTCAGATTGGGATTCTGAAGGTAAATGATCCAACATTTTATTTTATTTTTGGAATACAATTCATTCGTAAAAAAAAATGGAATCTACCATTAACAGCGAGTGAGCATACACACCGACACTTTAACAGAGTGAGTAATTATGGAGGTTAACGTCACTGTAGGAATCTTTCACCCATTGGCAACGGACTAACAGAACAATTCAGTCGATCTCTAATACATGGCGATCGTGCACTTACGAGAGCGCTTTGGTCTCGTAGTGGATATGAGAGCTTCAATAAATGATACTCAGGTAATTCAATGATGTTCAATACGACTGGAAACATCTAAAAGTCTAACAAGTAATTCCATACCTGCTACAACTCTGTGTAGAACTGCTACTTCCTCCTTCAAATTTCGAACTTCGTCTTCAGAACCTGAAGCCGCTGCGATTCCGCTGACATCTTGAGACGTCCGCAGCTCGCTTATAGTAGCAGTTGTTTCTAAAATCAGAACAAACTCATATATATACTGTTCATATTAACTGACATAAACATGGCTTTATCATGCCAAATACATCCAATCTTAAGCCCAGCGCACACGGCAGGCAAAAACATGTTTCGTGTTGACAACGCACACAGCAAACAAAAACATCTAGCTTGTACTTCACGAAAGGGTAGTACTGTAGTCACGGTGTAAAGCATGTGCTCGCCATGGTGTAAGTATGGTGTGCACGAACTACAGTGCGACCGACCGTTTCGTGAAACACAGGCCACTTTAATGCAACCATCGTCTCACCCTAGGGGGTACACTACTTATTACGCTGCATTGTATTGAACAACAAAGGTTTAGCAAATTTGATAAAATATATTCATTAATGTGTATAGGCCTGCATATGATTTATAAGCATACTACTTTACACATAATTAATTTTCCTACCACGTGGTCATGTACAATATACTGTAAATCATGAAATTAACGCGAGCAGAATATTAATGCGAAAAATGCGACTGCCGTATTGTCGCATTTAAATGCTGCGCATTAAAGGTAAGACTGGTGAACAAATGTGTATGGAGACATGGCCGTTCGCATTTTATTGGTGTCGCATTTACGTCTAAAATCCAGAGGTCGCATCAGATTAGTAACGCATTAATTTTTGTCCTGCTAAGTTTTTCGAAATCACACACGGTTTGTTTCACTAAACATGTTCATCTAAACCAAGATTTTCTGTTATCATCCAACGCACACAGCAAACAAAATCACAGAACACGCTTTTGTTTCGCGAAACACGTTTTTCCCTGCTGTGTGCGCTAGCCTTTAGGGTGTATTCAATAACTGGTAACAATCTCTCCGTATTGTTGATATTGAACAGTTTAGTTACATACAGACTTGCTTGCCAATGTGTATCAGTTTTCTCAAGTGAGTGAATGATTATGGAGTTTAAAAGTCACTGGGAATATTTCACTCATTTGCGACAAAGTTTTCTCAACCACTCATGGATTTCTGAGCGCTGATTCACCGACTCACCGTGTAATTTTATCATTAGCGCTTTGTTTTCCTTCTCCAAGTTCCTAATGTTCCTAGCAAGCGACTCTAGTTCACATTCATCTACATGATCTCGAGTTCCGTTGGGGTCATACAAACACGCCATATCGGATAATTTACTGAAACAATAACAATACAAATATAGTAACTATGTCAAAGAAATATTTTGCATATTGAATTTTAAAAGTATTTGATGAATTATGTGATTTAAATATTTTAAGTTGTCTCCCCTTTGAAAACTTGAGTAAATAAAATAAAATGGACATTTTAAAATAATAAAAGATAACTTTTAATTTAAAAAAAACAATATTATTTTTAGAAATTAAAAAATTAAGATAAAACAAACTAAAACAAACATATAAATAAATGACTACAAAAGTCTTTGTCAAATTTTATCCAATTTGATTCGGTGATAAGTCAAGCATACTTACGAACTTCGCGTAAAAGTAAAGCCAATAAATGGTAAATGGTGGCCTTTAAATGCTGTGTAAGTGGCAGGTGGAACCGTGTCCTGAAAGCAAAGAACAGAAATATTACAGGTAAAATGGTAACATGAGTGAGTTTAACGTCGCTGCACAAATCTTTCATCCATACTTCTCGGAACCTTCTAATCACAAACTGAATGAATTCTTAACTGAAAATGTTTGTTTTTTTAAAAAAATATCTTTTTAAATATTTTCTATTGCTCATCAAAGAGCAATTAGAGAAATCTAGAAATGCATCAGAAACTTACTGTATGTCGAAAATCTGTGTCATCTACATCAAAATTCGATGTATCTGTAGCACCGGATACCTCAGGTTTGTAGGGCGAGTCCACTGCGGGTGAAACACAAAACATAAATTATAGGTACTGTGTTAAAAAAATGCCTGCTTGGAATAGTCTATAATTCTATGAGTGTAGCACTTGACACTTCCAGTTTGCATGGCAATTACACTATGAGGAAACTGTTTAGCAATAATGGAGACTTTCGAGATTATCTGGGTCATTATAACAGCTTAGTTTGTTTTGTTTTGTTTTGTTTTAAATTGTGGTTTAGTCGCTTTCTAGAATCTTTCACTATCACGACTTGTCAGTTTAGGGCAGGAGGAAACCTGCAACATCCGTAGCGCTGATTGTTGCAGTAAACATGCGAGGACTGGCTGGTACTGACGGACCAAGGGTGATAACTGCATTACCACTCTACAGTATGTGATTGTATACTCACTGTCCCTAATGTTATCCCAGTCGATCCCCGTGAACCAGCTATGGTTCTTGAAATCGTCCAGCCCTTTCTTGCCAAATCTCTTGTCAGCTGCGCAGATCAGCTGTCGGATCAAGTCCTTGGCGTCCGCCGACACATCGTCAATTTCCGTCGGGAACTCAAACCTCGTCTGCAAGACCAATAGAAATTAATAAAAATGGTCAGACTGCATCCAGTATTCTCTCTTCAAACAAATTTCCAGTAAGGGTGATAAATCAACATCATATATGAGCTTTTGTGATTTTTAATTTGCGCTAGCCACATACAGCATCATTTCTTCGTAAATTCTGATAATATTCAAGGTATAAAATAGCAATTCAAAATTATTTAAATAAATCGCCAACCTGGTGATTCATGATCTTGCCATACGTCTCCACCAGAGATTCAGCGTAAAAGGGGGTCTCGCCGTACAACATCTCGTACATGCACACACCCAGCGACCACCAGTCACACTCCGGTCCGTATCTGCCGTGGCCGTCCTCCATAGCCTGGGGAAACAACAATAATAATAATGAGTGAGTCAGTGAATATGGAGTTTAACGTCGCTGCGGAAATCTTTCACCCATTTGTAAATAATAGTAATATTTATATAATAATAATAACAATAATAATAATGATGATGATAATGAAGATGATGATGATGAAAGAACATCGCATCAGGAATACTTCACCCATACGCAATGACAATAATAATTAAAATATTACTACTAATAATAATAATAAATATGTCTACAGACAGCAACAGCGCGTCAGAAAGTTAACTTTTCCAATTACCGGCAGCATTGCTGTACTTACTCTAAGGATCTCGGGTGAGATGTAGTCCGGAGTGCCCACGGCCACGGAGGACTGCACTGTCCCGTCCTTCATCAGCTTGAGACAGGAGCCGAAGTCGGCCAGCACGATATGTCCGCTGCGGTCCAGCAGCACGTTGTCGGGCTTGATGTCGCGGTGCACGTACTGCAGCTTGTGGAGCGAGTCGATGGCCAGCACCATCTCCGCGATGTAGAACTTGGACATGTCCTCCGGCAGCCGCTCCTCGAACTTACTGAGCAGAGTCAGGAGGTCGCCGCCACAGTAGTAGTCCATCACAAGGTACTGGAGGTGGAGGTATGAGTCGAGGTCATTTAAAATTATTTTATATTTTTTTTAATGTAATCATATATTTATTATGTTGAATTTACATTTCTTTTATTAATTTCTTCTTGTAATTATTATTTTTAAATTCTATTTTATAGTAGTTTTTCACTCACAAGCGATTTTTTTTATAGAAGTGACTTGTTGCATAACATCAGTGAACTTACAGACGCAACTTACATGAATGCATTATCAACTCCCCTTAAAAATTTGGATAAAACTCTTGATCATAAACTAATGATGTGGACAGAACTTAGGCTGTGACATCTCTTACCAGATAATGTTCATCTTGGAAGGCGTAGTGCAGGTTTGTAATCCAGCGTCTGTCACCGTACACCAGCACGTCGCGCTCCTCCTTGAAGCAGGCCGTCTGTAACAGAGACCACACTCAGTCAGTAATTATCAAGTTTTAATCTTTCACCCACTTTCGACACAAATGAAAAGTATGGTAGTAATTAGGGGTGCCACAATTCGCCTATCTCGCGATACGATACGTATCACGATACCAGGCTCACGATACGATACGTATCGCG
>JAVCKZ010060564.1:0-15550 GCA_034780755.1 Lepetodrilus elevatus
ACACAGGAGCGGATTTAGTAAGTTGGATAACTTTTTTCCAATCCTTTTCTGATGAATAAAATATGTTTAAATCAAAACAACTGACATCAATGCTCACAAATATGAGAAGGGGAAGAAGACAACTGATACAGCGGAAATTACTCTCCAAGTACGTGTAAAGCTATAGCTATCCCACAGACCTCATCTGGTATGTGTTGATCCAATAAATGAAATAAATAAATTCATGACGTATTTCAGAGACAAATTCAATGCGCTATACATCTAATAATTATCTTGGCCAATTTTTCTATCCAATTATATAGTCCCACATGATTTCGACTCCATTTCCTCGTTTCAATATACGTCGTTGGCAAAACTTAGGAAGCCTTTCCTGGGGATCATTATAGAACAGCCAGACAATCTGCGACATCAGACTGGGGCACTTTATACGATTTACCTCCCGCCTACTGCATCTGCATATGTCCAGTACTCTATTAGCCTGTAAGCGTCAAAGACAGAACAGGACCAATATGGCCAGCCCCGTGAAAAGTAAGTGAGTTACGCTTGAACAATCGTCCCTAATCTGTTTTCCACGCTAAAAGGCCAGCATTGTCCTAGTTGAATCAGGACGAAGGTCTCCTGACGTACTTCTGAGTTATTGGTCAGATAACATTATGATGACCTCCCAATTAGGCCGTACAGCAGCAGAGGTTACCGTCTGTTACCGAACTTGAGAGTGTTTGTGTCGATGGGTCTTTATTACAGATACAAAATAGAGGTGTCCTGTTAGATGTTCGAACCAAGCCCTGATTTTTTGAAGCAAACGAGTTTGAGATTTTTTTATCGGCTGATATTTCTTTCATTGACTCAGTGCTGTAATTTGAGTAAAGACTAAAATCAGTGTAGCTGAAATATTACAGCACTGAGTGACAGTCAACGGGAAAATATCAGTTGAGCAAAATCTCAAACATCAAGTTTGTTTCGGGAAATCGTGGTCTGCATGGCGCGAGATTACGAAACCTTTTGAATACGATTTCATGCTCAAGCTTAACATTTACGTTACGTTTTATGAACAAAACTCTGAGTTTAGCATGGAATCGTACTCAGAAAAGTTTCGTAATCTCGGGGCCTGAACACCTAACGTGGATTCTCAAAAATAAACCAGTCCCCGATATTACAAAACCTGTTGAGTACGATTTCATGTTCAATCTCAGATGTTGTATGGTGATAATGATTTGTGAACAATCCTTTGAGTTTAGCATGAAATCGTACTCAGAAAAGTTTCGTAATTTCTTGGCCAGGTCACCGGGGTTGGAAGTGACCTACCAGGATCCTGGAACACCTAGAGCTATGTTTGCTGTGTTAACTATTCATGTACGTAACTATGCAGGACCTTGCTTCAAGAAGATCCTATAGATGCACTAGTTAGGATATTACAACTCTTAGGACGTCCTGTCGAAGAAACAACATAATACAGGTACACGCAGCAGTATTACTAGCCTATAAATGAAACCTACGAAATTGGATTCCTGGGGGACTTCCACGAGAATATCAATTTGAGGTTGTTTTTTCCATCGTAGTTAAAACAAGCTCCACGGGTATTATTAGAATAGCTCCATATTTGAGATTCAGATTGTATTTTCAATATAACATCACAAACACTATATAATCGTGTGCATACTACTTTTATTTATCATTTACAATAATACACGATAAAGTTGTATCTATCACTGGAGTGCTGTATACATAGAGGAATTGATACCTGTATAAGGTATAGATAATCCACTGGAGAATTGTTTAGATGAGTGGTTACATGTTTATATGTAGATATAATACATACTATCACGTGCTGCACTGTGACGTGGCCACGACTCCAGTCACTTCAGTGTATAATCAACTTTTTTACATCTCAACCCGACACACACTTGATGTAACCTTCCCAAAACCAAACATACTTGAAAATAAGGTCTTCTGGCCCAGTCCTGGTATATCACTCGGAACCCCTCGAGTTGCTTCCCTTGGAGTTCCAGACTATGTATCTACTTCAGTGCTACTGCACGAGTGTTTGGCACTAACTCCAATATTCCCTGAATGACTGAATAAGTGATTTTTCTTTTGACAATTTATAACGCATTCCCATGTGTAGGATAAAGCACGACCGCGAAGTTTTACAGGACATAGAAAGTCTTACTTCCTGCTTGGTTATCTTGTATCCTAAATGGGTCTTAACGTTCAGAGAAAAACCTGGAGATATATAGGCAGAAACCAGACAGGTTTATAAGTAGGCCTACCTTACATGAAGAAGAAGAAGAAGAAGAAGAATGATCTTTATTTCCTCCATTAATATCGGAGAGTAAAGAGTGAACAATCAATTATACAAACAAAGTGTTAAATGTACAGTGCAGCTTGTAAATATAATATCAGAACAGCATCCAACTCGATGTTACCATGGTTACATGCTTGCAAGGTCGATATGCTATGCAGACAAGGTTTTATCGTATTAATGCTTGAGTGGGTACAGGCAGGCGACCTTCAGTGGACATTACAGTTTGGAGATTACGTTGTTGGTACATTTGTTCACTGTGATGTCACCATTCGGGCCTCCTCCGGATACTTCCGTTTCCGGAAGCGTTGGCTATTCCCTCAGACATGAATGAAGCCGCACGGATGTTACATCCGGAAGTAAGTCCGGCGATGGTTTGCTATCAATGCACTGGACTACGGTTTTGTAATTGCTAGTGACTAGCGGAAAATCAGACTATTGGCATACATAGCTTATCAGCTGCTTATACTTTATGATGTTTGTTCAGGCAATAGCTCACCGTAAACTGTGCACGTAGTTAAGCATTGATATGTTTATGTCTCGCAAGTAAAAGACGCAACGTTATTTATTATACTTATTTGTTAGCTGCTAGCAAACACCGTAATTTAGGACGTCTATGTGCTGCAGATATTAGGTACTGACCTCGCGACATCGACGTCTCCGATTGCAATGGGCAAGAATCGTACGACGTTGGCAGCGACGTGAATGACAGAAAGTGCTATCACAGGCACTTGAATTAGGCCATTAATTTAAAGAAATATACACGTACATGTATATGTATGTTTTTCTTTCTTTTATTTTCTTAATGTACTTTTATTTAAAATATATTCTGTTTAAAAAAATCATTTAAAAATTAAAAATTAAAAAAAATATATATATAAATCGCCATCGACGACATACGAACCGACATGAGCTAGAGTGCATCAATGCAAGTGGAGCACATACGCATTACTAGCCATCTGGAATCGACACAAATATTCAATTTTCAGCACAAAGAACAGCTCCCTATTTTATAGACGATGTGAACATTGACTTTTTGACCCCAGTTCACAAACGTAGTTTAGTTAAACCGTCATTTAAGGATCATACCGACAGTGGTATAACTCGTCGCTTAAACCTAGTTTAGCCTAAACTGTGGTTTAACTACGTTTGTGCATACGGACCCAGGTGTTTAAGGTACTGGGGAAACAGATGTAGTTACATTGTAGAAGATGGCTATACTTGTATTAAACAGTTTGTCCCAATATCTGTCAATTTTGAAGATACTGTGAGATACCGACAAACCAAGAAATGTTGAAAATTCTAAATAATGTCTATATTTGGAGGAACACGTGATCACGTATTTCATTACTTGCCCATCTGTCACTACTGAGATTATCTTGGGATTATTTTTTGGGAAAAAATGACTGGCTTGAAATCCCAGACTATAGTGAATTATGAACAAATTCGGCTGTTCCTATTTTTTTTTCAAACAAGGACCCCAATGTATATATACTGTATCTGTGCGCATGTATTCACTTATGTGTGAAGGTTTGCCGCAGTGACGTACAATAACTGCATGTATTACATATAAATGGTATTGACACACTATGTATGTTGACTGTATGTGCATTTCTACATTTGCAGGAGAGCACCATCCAGGACCAAGAGGTGGGAAGCGGGTCAAGGTCGCGGCACCAGTCGGGTCAACAGGAGCCACAGTCGTCAGGTTTCAGCCAGCCTGTGACCCCGCAGAGCGCCACCAGCTTCACCGACGTCTCTCAGTTCGATGTGCTGAAGGAGGTGTTCGCCTCGGACCCCGGCAAGAAGGGGGTGGACAGCGGGGTGCACCTGCAGAGCAAGGACATGCAGAAGCATCTGGACAGTCTGCTGACCACGCTGTGGGAGAAGGACGACAAGACTTCTGAGAAGGATGAAATTCGGAAACGACATCCTTCGTCCAAGAAGCGCAAGTCGTCGGGCTCCGACGTGGACAGCACCGAGGCTTTCGAGAGTGACTCCAGTGTGTCGCCCGGTCAGCAGAGCCACCTGTCCAAGAAGAACGCTTTGTTAGCCCAGTTGCTGTCCAAGAAGGCAGCCAAGGAGACTGTTGTAAATACCCAGTTAACCCAGAACCCCACTGCTCTGCCACAGCAGAGGATACCTAAGAATATCAATGAGAAGTTCATTCAAATCCGCTCCAACAGTCGGGATCAGAGTCAGCATCAAGCTGATGCAGTTGTGCCAGCCGATAAGGAGAGCAGTATCACACCCAACCCTCGGGATAATCCCCGGACAAACCCAAATGCTCCCTTCCCGGGCAACACAAAGCCAGACGGTGTTGTCGGCAGCAATGACGCTCAGCATATGGGGCAGATGAACAGTGATCAGATTCCACAAAACATGGATGCTGATAGTGCCAATAGCTTTGAAGAATTCCAGCATTTGTTCAACATTACCCATGGCACCGGCCATGATCCTGTGAGCATGGAGATTGACGCTAACGGTAGTGATAGTTCAGACCCTCTGCTTCAGGACATCCTTCAACAGGCCGCCGACCTAGAGAACGAACTGACAGCGGGCGGCCTGAACCAGCCGGCGTCGATCGCCTCATCGATGTCTGTGTCCACACTTCCCCAGGCACCTCTGACAATATCTAGTTCCACTCTGACAATGCCCACACCCACTGCCTCTACACAGGTCACAGTGCCAGTTAGTCAACAGCAGCAGAAGCACCCACAGCACCAACACCAGCATCCGCAACAACAACAACAACAACAACAACAGCAGCAGCGGCAACAACAACAGCAGCAGCAGCAGCAGCAGCAGCAGCAGCCTCCTCCCCCACCAACATCAAGTGTAGACAATATAAATGTGATGCAGGAGTTGGAGCCGTATATGGACAGATGGGAGCCGTGGGAGATAGACAATATCCTGGGCATAAACACCCAGTCCAGCGGCAGTCAACAACAACAGCAGCCGCAGCAGCAGCAGGCCACTCCTACGACCGCAGACGAACAGATGGCCATCGACTTCATTCAGCGGCAACTCATGAGTGAGGAACCGATCGGAGGAGCTCAAAACCAGCCTTCACCTGCCGCCAATCATATACGTAACGCCAACCCCGGCTTCTCACCCGCCTCCAACGTCGTTCCGTCACAGACCCAGCCGGTCCCCATGCCGTCTCGGCAG
This sequence comes from Lepetodrilus elevatus, assembly GCA_034780755.1. NCBI lineage: Eukaryota > Metazoa > Mollusca > Gastropoda > Lepetellida > Lepetodrilidae > Lepetodrilus > Lepetodrilus elevatus. The sequence goes on from JAVCKZ010060564.1 coordinate 5,474, forward strand.
ACCATTGCCCAGCTGCAGATCGCCAGAGTTCTACGTCAGCAGAAGACCGGCACACTGGGACAGATCGCTGGGATGGATGCGCTGGCTCAACAGCTGCAGCAACATCAACAACAACAGCAGCAGCAGCAGCAACAACAACAACAACAACAACAGCCAATGCAGCCACCTCCACCACAAGGGCCGATAGGACAACACATGCCGATGGGGCCTTGCTTTCCTCAGCCACAAGGTAAGTCCTTTATCAGGAACATGTAGGTTTTGTATCATGCATGTAGAAATAGACATCATTCTGTATTGTAAATCAAGATAAGTGTATAATAATAATATACATATTTTTATTGCGCCAAATCCTTGCTCAATATTATATTATTACTCCGGTATATGAATCAGTGTGCGGTCATTTTCCTTATAAACTCCTGGGAAGTATGAACATTTTCAATGTGAGGTATGTAGCGCTATGGGCATGTTTTTGAGCGTGGATATAGTGCAATATAAATGTAAGCATTATTATTAATATTATCATCTATGGGACCCCCTGCAAATTACAGATTTGACCACCAGTAACATTAGCCTTATGGAGAAGGACCCGAGATTACGAAACTTTTTCCATACTCTACTCAGTACTCTACTCAAGTCCCTGTTCATAAAACGTCATGTGACGTCATACCCAACTCACACAGCATACTCAGGCTATGACGTCATATGACGTTTTATGAACAAAATTGAGTCAAGTTCTGAGTCGAGTATGGAACAAGTTTCGTAATCTCGGGGCCTGGATTTCTAACATAAACGTTGTTACTGCCTGGACTATGTACGTATGCACTGTGCTTGAATATCTCGCGTCTCGTGTCCAGCTCCAATGGGTCCGCTCGCCAGTGCCTTACAAGGCCCACCCACGCCGGGCCAACGTCCGCTGTTCCGCGGCATGAGCCCCACGTCCACGGCCATGCAGGTGCGGCAGACATTGCTGCAGCAGCAGAAGCTGAAGCAGATGGAGAAGCAGCGCCACCGTCAGGCACAGGAGCGACAGCGTCTACTGCAGCAGCAACAACAACGTCTCCTGGCTCTACAGCAGCAGCAGAAGTTTGGCCAGTTTGCTCAGGTACTGGTAGTTTAACTGTTGGACGTGGTTTGTTAGAACTGTTTACATCGAGGCAATAGGTACAGGCTGTGTTTTCGTTAAGCTTTTGTACTGAATAGAGACCATAATCCTCCCATTGGCCGGCAATGCAGATATCGTCATTGGTCGGTCACAGCAGATGGTGCTTACAGGTTTGCCGCAACAGTGGTTTCAATAGAATCGCAGGTAAGTGGAAGAGTAGCAAAACTAAGAGGCAAAAGACCTACATACATCATACTTACATCTACAAAGTTGTTCCAGCAAGATTGAAAGTCGACGGCAACGTTAGGGAAATAGGTGAACAAATTTGCCCAGTCGCCGGCATCTATTGAAACCACTGCTGCTACGAATATTCAGTGAATTCTGCTATAAATATTCACAGCTACGAATGTGACAGGTTTCTTCCTGCCATATTAGTGAAAGAATTTTGAAAGTGGCTCTGAACACACACAAAAAGAAAAGAAAAGAAAAAAGTTAACTGTATCTCCAATCTTAGTGTTGTAGTCTATGGCCAACACTGGAGTAAAGGTATAGAGTTACGCCACTTCATGCAGGAGGGTCCAATGTTTTGTTGTCTCTTAGTGGATATCAAAAGCTTAATGAAAGGGTACCCTGATATCAATTTATTGTGGTCCACAAGGTGTGTGTTTTAGTTGGTTGAATCCTTAGAGTAGTACTAGTACTGTAAATCATGAAATTAATGCGAGCAGAATATTAATGCGAAAAATGCGACCGCCGTATTGTCGCATTTAATTGCTGCGCGTTAAAGGTAAGACTTAGAGGAAAACATGTATGGAGACATGACCGTTCGCATTTTATTGGTGTAACATTTACTTCTAAAATCTAGAGGTCGCATTAAATTAGTGACGCATTAATTTAATGATTTACAGTATGTGTTATGTTATGTTCTTATCACTCGGTTTGCATGAGATGTGTATTGTTATTTTACATAGTTTCATATTTATTACAATTTTATTTACTTGGTCCAAAAACTGAGCAAGCCTCACTTGCAACTTGCATGTTGATTGTCTAGACAGTAAACCTTGGTTATATTACCGTATCAGTTAAGTACAAAATGTGCATGAAAGCTCCAAGGGATTGAGGTTCGATATTTCTAATATTTGCAAAAATGATCATAAACCTATGCTTGTAAAATGTCTGTCCTTTTTGATAAGTGCAATTAACCCCTGGCTTATTATATAGTATTGACTACCTAAGAAGATCCACATGTTTTTATGATAGAATGTAAAACTACAGTAAAATTATCATCACAAACTGTATGCTTTAAGTAGAAATATGTTAGAAATTAGTTGTACCTATTCTTATGTTTACCTACCTGCTTGCCCACTTTGTTTTTAGGTTCAGTATACAGGTACCTTGGTGTTAGTGGTGGTAGTGGTTTGGTGCAGTGATGGTTGTGGTCTTTGTTGACCGTCGCTTTCAAATTCACCTGGCGAAAACAATGTAATTTCATTCCTGGATAAAAATTAAAAAACACACTTTTTTTGCCCAAGGATTCCCTGTGTGAGACTGCAAGCACTAGTTTGCCTTTTAAGAGCAAAGAGAAAAAGAAAAAAAAGAAAAAAGGAACATTATCAATCCTCTAGATAGCACGCTTTTCAAACCAGTTGTAACTGCAACCCTTTTGTTTCTGTAGGGTAATATGGGAGTAGAAGGCCACTTCCCTGAAAACCTTGGTGAACTAATGAACTCAGGCCACACACCCAATGTTACGTTACCTGTGCAGGTATGTGCAAACCTAATGTAGTCCACTGTAGTAGTACCACTAACCTCTGAGCCATCCCAGGTGAACTTGAAATGATGTATATCTATATATTTATATATATCCGTGTCCGACATGAGGAGAAAAAAAAGCGGAAAAGAAATTCATACATCTCGAGGTAGAGAACTCGTCTACGTTTGTTGTAAGCATTTTTCGTGCGAGTTGTTGTACATTTAAGTTTGTGTTGGAACTTGTGGCGCTGGCGTAGTGGTGTTGTGGGTGTTGTATGTACTGTAACCTAACCATTGCTTTGTAGCGCGGCCAGGGGATGCCGGGTCCGATGTCGCCGCGGTACAACCCAGGGGGTCTGCCTACAGGAAGTCAGCCCGTCAGTCCCATGCTCACACCGTCGACGCCACCCTCACAGCTGTCCCCGCACTTCGGGCAGCAGCAGCAGTGGAACCTGCATCAACAACAACAACAGTCGGGTCAGCTGCCTCCCGCCGTGGGGCTGCCACAGGTGAGCTACAACGTGTCTGTGGGCTGTGTGTGTCCACAGTGGGTTCAGTGTATGTCTCAATGGGAATGGGAACTCACAAAAACACTGGTCCATAAAATATTCCTAACAATGATCAAAATGTGCATGTCAGATGTTGGCTATAAATAAGGCTGATGATAGTAATCAAATCCCGCCTAGGGTGCCCGGCATCAGTGTTTGCGGAAGTTACCTTTCTGACGCGATATTGATAGGATGCACTGACTGTAGAGTGGCAATGCAGTTATCATCCTTGGTCTTGTCAGTACCAGCCGGTGCTCGTAGGTTTACTGCAACATTCAGCGCTACAGATGTTGCGGGTTTTGCTCCTGTCCTAAACTGACAAGTTGTGATATTAGTGAAAGATTCTAGAAAGCGACTTTAAACCCCAATACAAAAAAAAGAAAAATAATAAAGAAAAATATAAATGGGTGACATATTCCTGCTGCAACAAAAAGCACAACCGTAGTTCATTCATTCTATAAACTTTTTTTTTAATTGAATGTTTTACTAAATACAAATCAATTTTTTACTTGCAAGTTTATTTTATTTTTTTATATTTTTTGTATTGGGGTTTAAAATCGCTTTCTAGAATCTTTCACTAATATCACGACTTGGACCTGGAACCTGGAACCTTTGGCTCCGAAGTCCAACAAGCATGCTAGCTATTTATTGTTGTCTGTTGATTCAGGATCTTCTGTACACAGACGATGATGAGTTGACAGAGTTAGCTGACCCTGCTGAAAGGCTGGACGAACTGCTCACCAGGTGGCGTTGCAAACTTTGTCCAATCCATGAAAATAGTTAAATTTATGATCCACAAATTGACATGCTTCCATGTGATGTATTTAACCCTCTCCATGCTGAAGGCAACCAGAGATGCCTTAAAGGTTTGTACCTGTACCTAACCCAGCAGGGAGAGGGTTAAAAAGGTTGACCAGTTTGAATATGCATTTGATGTATTTTCGTCAACATGTTACCGTATTTTTTAAGTCAATTTATCGACATCGATTTCTCTAACCGTTCCATTAATCCTCATCATTATTTGTATAACTATTTGTTTATTTTTCAGAGTACGATCAAAAGACCACAAGAAGCGAGCTCTGCGAAGAGTGCCGTTTTCACTCGGCAATGGAGTGGAATTCTCCATCGGAGTGTAAGCAACTTCCTGTCACTTTTCTACCTCCATTGAAGCAGCGATAGAATCTGTATTGTCTCGTATCACAAACATCTTGAAGTGTCCAGACTCAAATGCTTGTTTTTCAATCTACAGTTACAGCTTGGTACGAAGTTGTCCGAGACCGACCGCTGTGAAGTTGTCTCGTAACACCAACGAGGAACTGAAGAGTCACAGTAAAACCTACTTGGAGGTCAGATTTCCCTGAAAGTTTATATTTTACTGTCTGATATTGCGGATTTCTTCCACCCAGAAGGTTATGATATGATGTGAAATAGTCGTGGAAACACCTCTAAGCCAAAATAAATTTTTAGATATAATACAATCTACCTGCAACGGTGCGTTAGTATGGGTTGTTATTGAGATGGACTTGTAACATACAGGAGTTACCTTCCTTTGCTGTAATGTCATACACAAGTTACCTCCCTTTGTTGTAATGTTATGCAGGATACAGGTGAGGTTCTGATGCCGCAGGATCTTAAGAAAGCCCAGACGTACGGCGGTCGAAGAATCTGCTTCGAAACCGACGAAGTCGCCGCAATACGAAGATTCGGAACTTCGGGTAGGTCTCTTTATGCCTGTCATTTCCCAGCAGAAAAAAAAATGTCTGAGAAAGGGTTAACTTGTTGACATGCGTGTCGTCGCCTATGGGTGCGATATTCCCGCTGTGATGTAAATCAATCAATCAATATTGTTCTACATGGATTTGACGTTCAGGTTTTCGTCTGACAGGTCTGACTTTGATGGGGTTTAAGCCTAGGAGCACCATCAAGAAACACCACCATGTGAAGCCGTCGTCATTCATTTACCCTGACGAAACTGTGAGTAGTCCAGACTATTGTAATATCTTGCAGTAATACAGTGCTCCATCGATATAACGGCCTTCGATGCACCGCAGATTTGGATACAACGCGGGGTCCAACATGGACCCCATTTAAAAAATAATAATTAAAAAAAAATGTTCCTCCAATTATATTTGTTGATATAATGCGGGTATTATAATACGGGTGGCATGTCATGGACCCCCAACTTCAGCGTTATATCGAGGGAGCACTGTACAATAGTGGCACTTTTTTTTTCATGTCCTGCACACCCGTTTCAGTTACTTCCGGCGGCTAGACTACTTGGGCGTTTTCGATTATATTATTCACGTTATCGGATAAATTCATGACATCACCACACACTCCGACAACGATCCGCAGCATTCTATAAATAGAAATCCGAGTACTTCGACAACAAAATCGAAAACGCCCTTGGCAAAGCGGCTAGACATCCTAAAAAGTGATAATCGAGCAGCCCTACATTGAGAATCAATACCAGTTATTATAGGAGAGTATGAGGATATCGCCTATGTTATCATCTTTCATTAATGTTTGCAATACACGAGGCTCTGCCAAGTCTTAATACTAACATTAATGAAAGATAAAAATATAGGCAATATCCTCACACAAGTGTAACAACAGCTTTTAATCACTTAAATCGAAGTTACCGGTAGTGGAAAATAACCACAATTTCAACACTTGTAAACTCGGATATTCGTCGCCATATTTGTTTACGCACGTAGGAATACTAGCTGCTGGTCAGGTACAGCTATAGAATGTTATTATTACGCTAATAGGTGTGGCATGTTTTCCACTGACTTAACCGACAATCCGTGATACGGAAAATAATGTTGAAAGCGATTCTAAACCCAAATTCAAACCAAATATCCATAGAAACTAGCTGCAAGTTATTGTAAGCGTAATTAACCCTTTCCATGCTGGAGACAACCGGAGGTGGCCTAAAGAGCTGTGTCTGTGCCTAATCCAGCAGAGAGGGTTAAACGCCTAACTGAATGTGCGCTGTTTTTGTAGATGGTGACTGGCAGCACAACAATGTTCACAGCCCTCTTACGAAAATGTCTGGATCGCGACGTCGTCCCCATCTGTAAATTCATACCAGGAAAGAACAACCCTCCGAAGTTTGTGGCTCTGCTTCCTCAGGTGAGAGAATACACCTTTTTTTATTGTCGTAAAAAATAAAATAAAATAAAATGACAACAAAATAAAAATAAAATAATAAATAAAAAAAGTTTTAAATAAGATCAATAAAAAGTTTTCTCGATCATTTCTTCAAGATTTAAGGTTAGGACATTGAAGTTTATCATTTTATCAGATCTACCATCATGCTGAAGACAATAGAAAAAAGGCGATAGAAAAAGAAAGAAAAAAATATTAAAAAATATGAAATATTGACAACCAGTGGGACCTGCAGTAAATGTATTTACTTTTTTTTATCTCCGCGTATTATAAATCTCAATATAAAAAATAGAGTTTTGTGTTTCAAGGCCGAGGAAAGTGACGAACACAAAGTACAGATAACTCCTCCCGGTTTTCACGTGATATATCTGCCGTTCGCAGACGACTTCCGCAAAGTGACTATCGGTGACTGTCCTAGAGGTATGACCTTTTGACCTTTAATCCTACGACCTTTTTTTGTTCAGGCATGGTAATTTTCTGTGCATCCGCTAGATGTATTTGTCAACGGGTCGATTTATTTCTCCTGGACATGGCTTGAGGCCCAGACGCTGTAGGGCTTGTTTTCCCGCTGAAATTATAATTTTCTTTCCGTGCCCAGATATCGCCTTTTCGTGAGGACGTGAATTTTTAGCCGTGTACATGCGTATTTTGTGGGGTTTTTTTTCACTTGCCAGTCCTCATGTCTGACATCGTCCGTCGCAAATGGGTGAAAGATTCCCGCAGCGACGTTAAACTCCATATTCACTCACTCACTCGCTCATGTCTGGCAGTGAAATTGCTGGGTCGGTATGCACAAACGTAGTTTAGGCTAAACTAGGTTTAAGTGACGAGTTATACCAATGTCGGTATGATCCTTAAACTATGGTTTAACTAAACTACGTCTGCATACGGGCCCAGGAGTTTTATACACTGCTAGAGGTACAACATTTTGTACTTGAGATGACCTTTTTCCTCCTGATTTCTAGCAGTTCGTTACTCGGGTGGTGTTCCATTGTCCAAGAGAGTCAATGGAACAGCCCCTTGGTGTTTGAAATCATTATTGGACAAAGACAATATATTTGTAATACTTTTTAAATTACTACAATAACTACTATATTAAATAAAAATCTACCACGTCTATTATCTAGTGTTATTATTTAAGTCGGCTTCCGAGTTTTGAAGTGATAAGCTATTATTACTAAAATGACCGATTGAAAAGTCATTTCAAGTGACGTTTTTAAATAACTGATTTTCTTTTTATGGTGCATTATTTCAGCTAACCCTGACCAGATCGACAAAGCGAAAGCTGTGATAAAGAAACTGCAGTTTAAGTTCAACAGCGAGGCGTTTGAGAACCCAGTTCTTCAGAATCACTGGCGAAACATTGAAGCGCTCGCTCTCGACAGAGATTCCCCAGAGGAGATGGTCGACTACACTGGTAGGGTTAACTTAACTCTCAGTTGACGAGGGTTAACCGTGGGCAGGGTATTTACAAAGCTCATCAGTATGGCTGTGTTTGTTTCGGGAACTTGAAAGCCGAGTCGAATGCTACTACAATTAAAAAATAGATAAATAAATATTGACTGCTAATTAATTGAATTTTCAATGCTAGCAAGCAGTTTGTCTAACTCATTAGTTTTATTATTTCCAGTATTTAAGTGTTGTTTTCTGTGCACAGATCCCAAGGACGAAAAGATGCGGAAACGAGCAGGAAACACGATCCCAGACTTTAAGGATCTCGTATTTCCCGAGGATTATGTGCCTGGGCAGAAGAGAAAGGTATGTAATTAATAATAGGAGATTAAATATTTATAATGACGTACAATTGATAACATATTATTATCTTCCATTGTGCGTTAATGATCATGCGAATATCGGCTTACATGGTCCAAAATAAATAACATACATAGATGTTTACCATATGAACTTAGCAACATATCTTCTCTGTTTAGCCCACACCCGCAGCATCTGCAGCCGCTAAAGCAGCTAAACTGGCAGCTGCAACAACCGTTGACATCAAGACCGAAGCTAAAGCAGGAAGAGTTAGTTGTTGTATTGTCTACTCGTCTACAAGCAACAATGTGTGGGGAGACTGCTTAACCCTCTTCATGCTGAAGGCAACCAGAGACTCCATAAAGAGCAGTATATGTGCCTAATCTAGCTGCAAGAGGGTTAAATTAAATATGAAAGTGTTTTCCACGATTAACTAGTTTTGCTGTAATTATTTTTACAGTTAAAAAATGTGGAAGACTTAACCCTCTCCCTGCTGAAGGCAACCATTGAGCAGTGCTTTTGCCTATTCCAGCAGGGAGAAGGTTAAATTATATTGACCTATTTTACATAGCAAAATGTTTGTTGATACAACTTTAGTTTTCTGCTATATTCTGGCTGTGATGAAAAGCACAAATTCAGTCGATTAATAAAAAACTCAACATATTGTATTAATATTGAGCTTCTGTTTTTGACGATACCATGTATCTACCACCACATATGGGTAGATTCTCTGTGACGTTAAGCAACAAAGACTCGCACATCTATCAACAGGTTTGCAGTGATTATTTTATCCTTGTTTCAGCTCGGCAAGCTAACAGTAGCAGTGATGAAGGAGCATATCAAGAAGGAAGGGATTCAGTCAACCGGAACTAAAAAAGCCGACCTGATAGACGCCATTAGTGCTCATTACGGAGTCGAATAAACCACGCAATATCATTGGACGAAATTATACGCAGTCTCATTAAACATCCATTGCATTTTTCTGATGAATATTAAATTTACAGATCGTTGTGAATGTTTTGTATTTATTTCATGAAGTTAACGAGTACAATGTGCTTTCCCAGATTCAGATATTATTTTAACAAGTGTGTGGTCAAGTACTATGGCATTTAAAAGCTGATGATAATACAGTGCTCCCTCGATATAATGCCCTTCGATGCACCCCAGATTCGGATACAACGCGGTGAGTGAGTGAATATGGAGTTTAACGTCGCTGCGGTCTGTGGACCCCATTAAAAATAAAAATAGATAAAATCTTTTTTTTTTCCCCTCCAATTTATCCACACAAAAAAACAAAGAAAAAGATTTTGTTTTTTTGTTTCTCCAATTGATATAACGCGTGTATTATAACGCGGGTGGCATGTCATGGACTCCAAATTCAGCGTTATATCGAGGGAGCACTGTAATAATACATTTCATGACATATTGTGTCTCTACCAACATACAGCATCAATAGCATCAGTAAGTCTCGTAGATTTATTTTCTAATCGGAAATATATCATTAGATACTTGCCAATCAAAGTTATGCTTAATTAGTATCGATACGCCATGGTTTGAACAATAGCCATTGATACCTACATTGCACTGTACTAAAACTACAAAAATATCTTGACTTTGCACTTCGGAGCCAAAGGTTCCAAGTTCAAATCCCGGTATCAATGTTCGCGAAAGTTGCCTTTCTGACGCGATATTGATAGGATGCACCGACTGTAGAGTGGCAATGCAGTTATCATCCTTGGTCTTGTCAGTACC
>JAVCKZ010060575.1:0-15546 GCA_034780755.1 Lepetodrilus elevatus
TTTATTATTTTCACCTGTTCAAATTATTAGAGTAATTACGGTAGTAAATAATCAAGTTGTAGTCGACGTGTAATTTAATATATATCACGTGTCACTGGGAAACTTTGATAGATAATTATATACCTATATTACTGTCAGTATTGAACATAGAACTTAGTATTGTCTATTTATATAGTCTAGTGGTGTAATGATATATATTTCAGTAATATATAATTATGTACACTGTGTAAGAAAACACGATACTGAGCCATCACCAGAGAGAAACAAGTGTTTATGAGCAGCCCATATATATGGGTTTAAAACATGAAGGATCTTTACAACGCATGGACATCAGCAAAGGTAGACCAGTGGTTAAAACATGTTATGATACTCATACATTATAGTGTTGATATATCACGGTTGTCAGAGGGTTGGCAACACTAGCTTAACAATACACGTTGTAACAATGTAATCTGGTATGCAGGGAGATAGAATTGTTTTTTAACAGACAGAGGCAGTGTACGTATTGTATTGACAGATGCGCCTGGTGTTGTCAACACACGTGTACAATACCTGTCAGTTGAGGTATACATAATAATTGTATACTGTATAACAATATGAATCAGAAGCTAACCAAGCCACACGCTGTATAGTTACAATAAACCATTGGCAACCGTATTATACAGTGCATGTCATTGCGAAACAATAATCACGCGGACGAGTCTCTTTTTGTACATGTCACTCAATTGTCATGACAAGATTCTATTCAAAGTATTTATTGTTGATGTTTACATTTTATACATACACGCTACTGACACCTAGATGATTTCTTGTCTGGAATGCGATAAGCTATATGCAGTTATTATTATTTTTTAAATGAGTTTAATTAAAGCCGACTTCCAGATTCTTACACTATCACGGCATGTGAATGATAACCTTGATGCGGAAACACAATAAACACACATGTGTTGTGTCGCTGTATGCATGTGTTGTGCTGACGTTGTGCACCATATAGGTATTTGAACATTACTATTCCTGGGTGTGCTAAAAGTATTGTGTGTATGTATACATGTATGTACAATAAGCAGACATGTGTCAAAGGGACATACAACTAAAGAACGAATAATTCTCAATCTCATTATGCAACACCGGACTTAACTATACCAGACTTATCAATGTTACAAGTATAGGCCTACACCATTCAGGTACACTGTGTTATGTTGTTAGGCCAGCTATTCGTTACTTCTACATGAGACCAGCAGTAAAAAAACGGTGCTTGTGAAACTTCATACAATATATTTTCACCAAACTTATAATAGGAATGTCGTCTAACAGGGAGGACTTTTCAGAAATATCGTGTCGGTTGGGATAGTCGTATACGTGTGCGTGTGTAAACCGGGCTAACTACAAGCATTGCTATGCCAGACAGTTGTGTTGTTTGAGTACACTGACTGACAAATTGTTTTGTTCATTCTCTGTGACAACCCATGTAACATTTAAACATAGCGTGTGTGCATAAACTGACCTTTCCTCGCATATATTAAGCGCAGTCGGAATTGACTGGTTGACATCGAGAATTTTGTGGCACGTTTCCAAATCATGGCCGTGTTAAAAACGTAAAACGCCAAACGTTTGTTCCATGCATGTGACGCAAGTTGAAAAAGAAAGGTTTAACTTGGAAGTCATAATACCACTGGGACCAGCTTCTATAATGGTGAGTTGTAATCTGGTATTAATCAGCTATATAGCATACATGCTAGGAATTTGCGCCACGTATAGTCATAACTACGGCAATTATCGTTATTATGATATATAGGCCTACTAATTCACCCAATGTTAACATTATCGCTCAACAGAAGTTCTCGTTTCGCATTTATGAATATTAATGTCGATGTAAAGTATTCACATCCATTTTATTTAAAATGTTTGAAACATGGTATGAAATGAATTACTCATATGTGTTTAATGTGTTTCCGCTAAGTTACTGTTACATTAATTATTTTGCGTGACAAATATGTAAACATGTGTGAAGCGTTAGATGTTAACCTAAAGCACGTTCATCGCCTGGCTGAGTTAATCTCCAAAATGGCTGATTGTAGAGATGTTGACAACATTAAAAGCTACGGTATCACCTTCAAACATATCTTAGGACCGAAGCATATTATGTTACCGCCACGACGTAAACCAATAGTTACTACTATGTTTGAATAAATAATAGTAATATAAAAGTATTGTAATGAATGTATTATACTCAGTTTCCATATATAGGGCCTACAGCATCGTCACAGTCAGCGAAAGTTCCAAAATATGTTCTATGCATATTGTGTACATGTATACACATTTTTGGATTATACTTGCATCGTTGTACATGTATACTATCTGGTGTTTAATTTCGGACTACTCAATGGCGTGTGGGGCTGGTGGTAGCGCAGTGCATGGTAGAACGTTGGACTTTGGGCCCAAAGGTTCCAGGTTCAAATCCCGCCCATGGAGCCCGGCATCAATGTTCGCGAAAGTTATCTTTCTGACGTGAAATTGATAGGATAGAGTGGCAAAGCAGCTATCATCCTTGGTCTTGTCAGTACCAGCCGGTGCTCTCACGTTTATTGTAACATTCAGCACTACGCATATTGCGGGTTTCCTCTTGCACTAAACTGACAAGCCGTGATATTAGTGAAAGAATCTTGAAAGCGGCTCTAAACCCAAATTGAAAAAAAAAGAAAAAGAAGAAGAAGAATTTCATTGGCAGAGCAAGGTGACCGTACTGCTTTACTTGCACTTTAACCAAGTATTAATTTAATGGGAGTATAAACATTAATAAAAATACAGGACGAAGTGACCCATTATCTGTGAATAGCTTCACGAGTGCTGTCACGTATATGTACGTGATATATGTGGGGGAAATCAGTGGGGCAGAGCAAGGATGCAACTAGAACTGATAATAACAATAATATGATATGCATGGTATTTATTTATAGCCAATGAACTATCATCATCCTGACTAACTGAGACTGCGCACACTGTATGTACCTGGCATGTACTGTACATGCGTTAAAAAAGATGGTGGATTATATGTCGCAGATATAATGTTCATGCACAATATACAAAAGCCGCTTTATACACGCACGCATGGTCACCAATGTATACGCATATAGGTATATGCAACCAGTACCAATTTACTTCATCATATTATCAGTCATATATGCAACCAGTGCCAGGTGAGTATAGCTTAAAATGTGATATCTTAATTAATATACCCCTCTACTGATAATATAATGAACTAAATTGGCTCTGCTGAATACAACTAGGTAAATACATGTCTACTCACATGTAGGCTAGCTGGATAGTTTAACCAGAACAATTACCAGTGAGATAAAAATACACCCCGGGTCAATTGGCCATAGAATAGGAAATTGGGGTTGGGATTGGAGAGGCACGATGCACTATCACGTGTCTCCGCATAGTGAGAGTCCAGTGCTGAATACCAGAATTAAGTGATAAGCTGTCGTTAGATACTAGACAAATATCAGGTGTATACTTCAGGACGAAGTGCCCCAATGCTGCGTCAATAGATGCACGAATCCTGTCACGTAGGTACGTGGTATACTGTGGGAAACCACTGGGGCAGAGCAAGGATGCGACTAGGGCTGACTGTGATGCGTGGCATGCAGCTCATCATTAATTTTCTTTTTATTAAACCCGCTTTTATCATGTCAGATTAGTGTGTATAATACATATAAATATACCGTTTATTGAAAGTAACTATGATCATATTCGAATTTTGTAATTGACAATGCAAACTGGTTGGACTTCTGAAAGAAAATGAAAATAGAAAACAACAAACAAACACACACAAACAAACAAACATTTTAAGTGTATTATGGTAGACATGGTATGAAATTTATATTATGGTCAGATATAAATAAAATAGTGTATGCATGTATGTGCGCGCGCGCGCGTGTGTGTGTGTGGGGGCATGTGTGTGTGTGTGTGTGTGTGTGTGTGTGTGTGTGTGTGTGTGTGTGTGTGTTTGTGTGTGTGTATGCTATCCAAGTATATATATTATTCCTATATGACATCTATTACCGGTGACACGAGTGCTGTCCAGGTTTGTGTGTATGACGTAATCCCGAATAGAGGTTGATATACTAGTACAGCAGAGCTAGCCTCCACACTTCTATGTACATGTATACCAGGGCGCACCCCTGTTAAGCCTGTGTGTGTGCCCACTCACAAATTTCACTGATGAGCGCTAAACGTGTCAGATTTGCCGAGAAGGAAGTTATACAAACAGTGTTCCGACAGACGAAGGGCGTGCTTTTTTCTGTCGACTCAAGTACATTTAAAGTAAGTCGATCTTTCTTGATATCCATGGCGTTTTTATTTTCGTAATTAAGCCATAAAACATTCGCCCATCAAGCGTCACACAAAAAAACACCACCATAGTATCAACTAATTCTATGTACTTGCGATGTCACCAAAGTTTACCTTCTCTATAAGACGTACCTATTTACGTATACGGACATTGTTATAACATAATCGTATTAAGTTAAGATGTCATGCTATGTCATTGAAGGTTATCATTTCGCCAATCATGACATAGACATTTAGAAGTACATCCGTGGTTTGTATGAACAGCAACTCAGCGAGAACCTACTGGAGCGATGAATCTGACATTTATCATATAGCATGGCCGCTAGTCATGCACGTATTCCTCTTATTTATTTTCATTGGTACTGCCTCTCACACTATGGACACTTTATTACACTTAGGACTCGCTGCCTAGTACAACCATGGAGTGTGAACGTAGTTAAAGTACCCCTGGCCCCAAGATTACGAAACATTCGAGTACGAGTTCATGCTCAAGTTCAAAATGTACATGACGTTTTATGGACAAAACTCTGTTGAGCACAAATTTGTACTAAAAGAAGTTTCGTAATCTCGTGGCCTGGGGTGCGAGGATGTGGTAGTGCGAGAACGACTGATATCGTCTATATATCGCTGTCATCATTACTGTGCAGTGTGATGTCATGCAATGATGTCATAGTGAAAATAACTGGAACTACAATCATGAAATTCAATATTCCATTAAAAAAACCTTGAAGTGATCCTGCTCCTGTGTGTTTGTGTGGCTCGTGCTGACATCTTCGGGTGAGAGTATGCAAATGTATTTACATCTTGATTAATTAGGCCTACTTACGATCGTTATGACCAGATAGCATTAATTGTTATGTCCACTGCCTCATCCGATCAGAAATAGTATCAAACTAAATTACGATTCCTAAACTTGGTAGATAGCACGCCCTTACCGCGGTAAATAACATAAGTAGTTAGCATTTTAAGAAAGCATGTTGAAATAATATTCAGCTCAAAAAAATCTCCAACTAATCTAGAGCAGTTAGGATATGGCGGTAAGATACATAATTTATAGAACTGGATCAGTTCAGCTTATTGCGATCACTAAATCATGTATATGGGCTAGTGACAGTATGATTCTATATATTAGGACGACACTTCAATGCCCAGACAGGACAGTAGATAGCCCGCCACGTTCAAATACCTTGACATACACAACCATATAGTTATATGTTACGTATTTATTTTGTGACTTCAAGCTGTTAAAACTATTATTTATGTAATATTTCCTGTTCGTAAAGTGAGCCGGATTGTTTCATGACATTGTTTTGTTATCGTATGCAGGAGATGGACATCCTCTGACAAGTAATACCCAATATGTTAGTCAGATGTGTTAGTCAGATATGTTAGCAAGATATGTTAGCCAGATGTGTTAGCCAAATGTGTTAGTCAGATGTGTTAGCCAGATATGTTAGCCAGATTTGTTAGCTAGATGTGTTAGCCAAATGTGTTGGTCAGATGTGTTAGCCATATATGTTAGCCAGATGTGTTAGCCAGGTATGCTAGCCAGATATGTTAGCAAGATGTGTTAGCCAGATGTTAGCCAGGTATTGCCAGGCATTTTAGGCAGGGATGTTCAATCAATGCCTCAATCGAGCTATGTGTGTGGGTGTGGATGTGGGTGTGGGTGCACGTACGTGTGCGTGCGTGTATGTGCATGGCTATTTTGTCTTCACAACCATTCACACAACATCTTCGTCAGAAAGGTAAACACGTCCGGCACGTTCGAGAATCCTACGAAGCCTGATATCCCAGTTTTAATCTAAGTGCTTGCTCACCAAGGAGTATAAAGCTGGGCCCTCCTGTACGAAGCGACGTAAGGCTATTGTAACCGTACTTCCAACCTTAGCTAATGCTGCAGCTGAAGTGAAGGCCACCCTAACGTTTCGTTCCAGTAGACCTGGAATCGAGATTACGAAACTTTCATACGATTTCATACTCCTCAGAATGTTGTTAATAAAACGTCATGTTTTTTTTTGCATAGCACGCGAGTTTAAGCACAAAAAACGTACTCAGAAAAGTTTCGTAATCTCTGGGCCATGGGTCCTATTCTAGAAACGTTCTTACAATCGTACAACAATTGTAAAGATAGTATGAGACTATGAGCTATGGAAATGTTACGCACGTTCTCAGGCGAAGAAGATCGTAAGAACGTTTCGAGAATAGGGGCCTTGAAGTGTGGAAATGTTATCTGGTAAAAGTTTGAACTATGATAGTAATTATTATAACATATCAATTAAAATGTATCTCGATTAATTTCAGATATTAAATGTCATGGAGTGACGGCCTAACAATGGGGAATGGTGCCACGAAGACCCTAACCACCTCGCCTGACGAGCGGGGCATGGTACACCGCGTCATTGTAGCCGATGACGTCATCGCACGCGGGAAGCGGAAGTTCGTGTGTCCCGCTCGCTTGCTGGGCAGCTGGCGAGGTGGCGACAAGGTTGTCATCAAGGTTCTGGAAGAGGCCGTGCCGGACGAGGAGTACTGGCAGGAGGAAATAGACAAATGTACCAAGCTAAGAGAACACGTCATTGCGTACCGTAAAACTGTGAATATGCCGGTCAAAGTCCACGTGGAGTTTCCTATGACGGCATACATCGACAAAGTGTCCAAATGGATGAGCAGGAAGATGAAGTTGAAGGTGGGAGAGTTTGTTCTGGTGGAGGAGACGCTGGGAGAGAAATACGCTGTGTTCATGACGTCATTCGGGAAGATTGACTCGCAGCAGGCGCCGAGAGAGGTGGAGGAGGTGTTGAGTGAGCTCATGCATTTCACCTACCACGACTCATGCAGGAAGGAGGTGTTCTGTGGCTTTCAAGGAAGCTTCTCCGACGGACTTCTATCGCTAGCCGAGCCGACGATCCATTCCGTGGACAAACGATACCGGGACAATGACGAGGGTATAGAAGGGATACTCATAGCCTTTGACAATCACATGTGTACTATCAGGTGCAAGGACTGGCTGAAACCAGAGGTGTGTGTTCCTAAGATTCCAATTGAAACCAACATGGTTCCAATTGGGTTTTCTTCTATGGTTACACATGGAACGAGTGCTATGGATCCACCAACATCGGCTCCTGTTGTTCCAAATGGATCTACTTCTAAGACTGTGAATTGGTCTACACCTAAGACTGTGAATGGGTCTACATCTAAGATTCCGAATGGGTCTACACCTAAGATTCCGAATGGATCTACTTCCAAGGTTCCCAATGGAATTTCAGTTGCCAATGGTCACAGAATGTCAAATGGTTACGTGGTTCACAATGGCTACGTAAATTCCAAGGATCTGAAAGTTGCTAATGGCCACAAAGTTGCTAATGGCCACAAAGTTGCCAATGGTTACACAGTTGCCAATGGTCACACGGGTGGCAATGGCTACATATACCGTTATGGCAATGGCAATGACGGTGTGATGCGTTCAATATCTACCACTGTTTAACAATTCAGTTGTACTGATCTGTCTATAGTCAGAGAAATATTGGCAAATACCCCTAAATGGGTAAAACTGATATAGACAGTTTCGTGTGGCTTACGTTTGCACTGTTTCTAGATTGACGGATGTTTGGACAAAGAGTAAGCCGAGCAGATAGACTGGTATCCCATCCAGTTCTACAATGCAGATCGTAAATACAAATGGGAAGGTGTGGTTGCTAATATTAACATTGTCACAACGGCAACTTTAACTGCCATCCTGTATAAAAACACTTATATGGAGTTAGACTAACATTACAAGGATATGAAGGTGCTGTATTTTATCCGGTTAACTTCCACCATGGTTCCCTGGTCCTACTAACAACACTACAACATGGCGGCGTGACTGTACTGAGTATGCGTCATCCTACCTGGTACCCTGCAACTGCTCCTGATTATTTTCTCTGGCTTTCCTTCCGAGGACGTGCTTATAGGAAGAGCTTGAATATAAAAATGTTGTCATTAACTCTCAAATTTTGCATTTGATGCTGGAAAACAATACATTTAAACTTTACCATTGACATTCTTTAAAAATAATTTGGTAAGAAATACAGGATTAATGGAAGGACTTGGAAATGTATATACTTGAATGTACATACTACATTACACTATTATTATTATTGTTATTATTGTTATTATTATTATTATTACTACTACTAGTGCTGCATGAGTGTCATCGTCGACATAAGCTTGTAGTATATCAAAATGCCTAATGACAAAGTCAACATGCTTCACAAATGTCTTTCAAGATTATTTGCTATATATACATATATATACAGTAATAACCTAGACTGGTGATTGATACATGTATATGGGTACCCGTAAGAGAAAGTAGGATGCTATAGAATGGCTATATCTAGATCTCCTGGTGACATTCCAACCAATGATTATATTCGTAAGTGTCGGCACTAGTGACAATCATTGGGTTAAAGTATTATTTATGATAAGCGGCGCCTGTCATACCTTCTAGCAAAGTGCAATAAATCAATGTGCCTATCATTATCATATTATGTTAATATAATTTTAGAGAAATGTAGTTGGATGAGAATGCATATCTTCCTTAAACAGGCTAAGTACGTTGTTGCGAGAATTAATGTTCGCGTGGATACAATACAATGGCACAATTTCATATCTTGTGATTATCGGGAAAACATGTCAAACTTGTCAAGATGTCTTGAAATTGAATAATGGCGAATTAAATGCATCCATGACAACTTAAAACGAATATTAATAATGTATTTGTTCGTTTAACATGTAATATAAATCGTCATTTATTAAATGCACTGATTCTACTCATGTGTTCTCGTTATGACTGCGTTTGACATTCATTTCAACACGACAATTGGAAAAATGTCGGAATATTTTGTAACATTTATTTTGTCTTGACACAACCCCATCCAACCTAAAGGATACGCTTGACCCACCTTGTGAATAGTGAATCGTTTGGGTCATGATCTGTACATAGGCGACGACTAGTGTGGACGGACGAATATCTTTATACGAGTCCAGATAAACGGAGGTACGGAGTATCCACTCACATTTTGTTTTATTTTATGTCCAGCTAAGCTCGACTACGAACAGACTGAAAAAAAGGCGAAGAAATGCGCTCACAATAGACTGATGTTTGTCTGGAGATGAAGAAGACAAACATTCTCACTCCATTCAAACAAGGGCGTCTATTCTGTGGCCAGGATTGCAGGCCCTGATGAAGTCGAGCATAACACCGTGCACGTTACCCGTTATAACGCTTTATTCAACTCAATTGTCAGGCGGTATGAACATTTATAGCGACAATTGTGAGAAGTAGGTCTAATATTCTTTCCCTAGCATATTAGTTACCTCGTCGTATACTATCCTAATTTATCAACCGTTAATCTATATATTAGCAAACCACTTGCACTACCTATAGGTCAGGGTATCGTTTCACGAAGCTCTCGTATCTACTACGAGACCATACGCACTCTCGTAGCGATATCTTTACAACGATCGGGCACTTACGAGGGCACTATTTAAAGTATGTCTTGTATTAGACATGAGAGTTTTCAGAAACGAAACCATGAATGATCTACCTGTTCTCGTGTTCATTAGTTACAGTAACAACATGGGTAATTATAACTAAGACGAGCAATATGTAGGTGGTATAGAGCCTGTATATATAGTATCAACCACAGGAATATGTATATTTTTCTAAATGTACAGGTACATGTATCATGCAATGTGAAGTGAGGCATATATCTCTATAAATAAATACAAAGAATTAAGTAGCATCCCGCGGAGGTGAGGGCAGTGCAATGATATTTCTACAGAATATCAGAAAAAACACGGGCAAAGAGCTCAACCTTGACTATACCTTACACAACACAAAGGGACTTATCGGCTTACAGAGATGCATAAGAAGAAAAGTTCAGATTGTATTAGGGCATGTCGACCTCGAGATTTAATTCGTGGAATAATGGGATATAGTATGTACACGACATCAGTGAAATGCAACTAAATGAATTTGTTGGACTATATATATAATATATTATTTGCTGATAAAACTCGTTTATCGGCAATGTTTCTGATATATTTTCTATATTGGAAGGTTATTTCAATGCCTTCAATATTGATATTTGGTTATTTGTACATTTTTCCTTACTGACCCAGGTTTTTATCTATACATTTAGGACGATATAATTCAATAGGTAATCTGCATTATACATGAATAACATTGAATTTGAATGCATTTCGGACATCTAACGGTGCACTATATTCTGAAACAGAGGTCATCATGACGGCTACTAAGAAGGCGAATGACCTGTGTTTCAGGGGATGTACCCAGGGTAGGTACCTATACTTCTGTAACACTAGTGCCACTCTCTGACGTAGTGTACAGAACCTACAGCTATTGTTGTCCACAACCACAGTTCACCACCAGTTTCTATGTCAACGTATCAAGTTACACATACTAATAATAGTGTCACGTGACGATATGTACCAATTAGTTCCCGCTTATTCAGTCTGGACGACAGGTTGGCATAACTAACAACCAATTATATCAACGTGTCACTGATCATAACGAACACGACAACATTAGCATAAAAGTGAATTTCTTGATCAGTACGTATAATCTACATAGACACGTACACAGGTGTATGACTAAACCTTCCGCCAACACGCCAATACCCGTTCTATTTAGCAGCAATACGTCAAAGCCGTTTCATAGAGAAAGTCAAACATTTAAGGGATCAGACATTACACACATTCCGCTTACACAGGCTAACCAGGGCTAACTTCTGGTCAGGTAAACCCAGCGTGACGGTTCAACTGATAATATTGCCGCCCGCCATATGCGTGTGTGTGTTTAGTCTGGGTGAAACATCCGTCTCCTTCCTGTCCTAACTGATCTACTCCATTGGTGTCCTACTCATGTGCCTACGTAAGCGTTGAACTGAAGCCGTATAATAGAGCATTCATGCGTTTCAAAAGAAGCTATCGGAAATCAACTTCACAGCAGTTCCCTACCTTAGATTTTGAACAATGGGCGACATGAAGATCAACTTTCCGCTGTAGAAGACGAGATGATACAAGTTGTAATTTTATATCATAAAGAGATGTAAGACGTTAATATTCGCGTGGAAGCAGACAATATCCACGTGTATGTCACTTCAAGCCATTCTACATAAGACATCGATGCTTTGGTGTTTTATTCATTGAAGATAGAAGGCTTCTCAAGACAACACTTTGTGGTAAGTTGTTAGTAAGTTTATTCACTCAGAACACCCGGTATTCATACACGGGAAACATAAATGCTTTACGAATAACTAGTCAATCTACAACGGCGAAGAAAGGTATGCTCGTGTTTTAATGTTCAACTATATATGACACAAGTAGGAGACCTGTTGAAGGTAGGCGTTAGTCTCTTGCTGTTAAATGCAATTGTCTGTATTTATATATATATATATATGTTCTATGGGTATGGAAAAGCAACGTCATCACCAAGAATAGGTGTGAAGCTGTAAATAACTGGCCCCGAGAGTACGATTTCATACTCAACTCAGAATTGTGTTAATAAAACGTCATGTTTTTAAGCATAGCACGTGAGTTTAGCACAAAAACGTATTCATAAAAGTTTCGTATTTATAGCACGTGAGTTTAGCACAAAAACGTATTCATAAAAGTTTCGTATTTATAGCACGTGAGTTTACCACAAAAACGTATTCATAAAAGTTTCGTATTTATAGCACGTGAGTTTACCACAAGAACGTATTCATAAAAGTTTCGTATTTATAGCACGTGAGTTTAGCACAAAAACGTATTCATAAAAGTTTCGTAATTTATAGCACCTGAGTTTAGCACAAGAACGTATTCATAAAAGTTTCGTAATCTCGGGGCCTGGTGTCCTTATACTATTATTATTGTTAGAAGTGTTCAAGAGAGGCATCAGTAAAATCAGTAATAGCGCCTGTGTGCAGCCAGCCTAACTGGAACTCGGCTCTATATAAACATATTATACTATTATTATATATTATTGTTATTATTATTATCATTATTATTATTATCATTATCATCATTGTAACAAATATAATGGTTCAAAAAGCTATTCGGATGCTTGTGGTTCAACTATTAATCCCAAAGTGTTTCTATTTAAGGTTTGAGTGACAACAATGGGCGCTGTGAACACGACGTCATCCTCTGACGACAAGGACGAACACGGGTGCGAGTACACCGCCAGCTTCGAACACTACCCCTACTCGGAGACGGCTGACGAATCCTTCTACCTGGGACGCTATTCCCGCTCCGGCAGATACAGTTACAAGCACGACGACATGTGCCGCGTCAGAACCCAACGCCGCCGACTGGGACGTCACCGACACTGGGAGAACAACGTCAGAATTGGGCAGGTGGCGCACAAGATGGCACTGGACTTCAACAAGGACGTTGTCAAGGAGAAGAACAAGATCACGTTCTCAGTTCCGGTGCGAGCAGAGATGCGCAGTGTGTTCAACGAGTGGGCGCCAGTAGGGCTGTGTCTCAAGTGTTGTCGGCCTCACAAGAAGAAGCTGCTCGTGGGAGAGGTGGTTCTCCTGGAGCCGTACTTCAAGAGGAGAGAAAGCGAGTTCTTCAGCGACTCGTCCGGGAACTGCGAGAACGAGAACCTGTCGGATATAGACAGGGAGATAACTCAAGCTTTCTCTCACTTCTCCTGGCACAACAGCGGACAGCGGTATCTCATCTGCGGCTTGAAGGGCAAGAAGGCGGACAAAGACTATTACTTCAGGGGCCCCTCCATTCATTCCAACCCCGTGCGGTCCAGAACCGGAAGTGGTGGAGATGACGAGATCTCGAAGGACGAGGAGCTGGAGATGTTTGGGCACAAAGATGGCGGTCTGGCCGGAATACGAAAGTTCTTCATCAATCATGAGTGTAACTCATTGTGTAAGAATTTCGTCAAACTGTGAACTGGACGTTGCACCGGTAGCATAGATCTGTCCCAGAGATTACGAACACCTTTTTCAGTACGATTTCATGCTCAAGCTCAAAATGTATATGGGGATTTGTGAACAAAACTTTGAGTTGAGCGCGGTGGTCTAGAGGTAGCGAGTCTGCCTCATAACCCGGAGGTCCCGGCCTCGAGCCTAGCTCATGCCATCGTGTAGAACTCTTGAGCACAGTATTTAGATCCACTGCTCTAGTCCACCCAGCTGTGAATGGGTACCCAGTAGGAAGAGATGGAATTGTGAATATAAAACCTTCTAGCGCCTTAACCGGCAGCTTGGATTGAAATGATCCATTGACCGGGGTAATAATGAGCATGCTTCAGAAGCATGCTTTTGGCGCAATATAAATGTTTACATTATTATTATAATGACGCCGTTCTAAACATTGTTTCGCAATCTCGGGGCCAGATTATTGTCAGGGTACTGTAGTAGAGATTAATCATCCCTGTTTGATGAAGACTGTTGCATAGTACCTACATTCTTGTTTAGACGCTTACTGAGATGAGATTACCTCATACACGTATTACGCATCGGCGCCAGTATCTATGCCATTTAATTGTATTCACGAACGAAAAGTGGCCTTGCCTGTGGTATGGTATGTGGGCTATTGTGCATCGACGAGTCTGCCATCTTGCCATAAAGACTGGCTGTCTGATGAACACTAGCATTACGCTCGTTCCAGGAGATCACACCCGTATCGCGACCAGAGCGGCATTGATCACTATAAAGGAAGGAATTCCAGGTTTTAGTTGTGTCGGAATTTGACACTGGATTAGGAGAACACACATCTGTGAGACAGTATTGAGCTGCAACCAAAACCAATGAACACCATCTACGGTATACATTGTATATTTTATGCTAGTCGATATTATTCTGCAATTTCCACACATCATGCCATTCACAAGTTTCTGTATCAAAAGTATAATTACTCATTTAAAAAGTGGTACCTAAAAAGTACCTTTAGGGAATTACTCCCCAAAAACCCAAATGTCAGCGTGTGAATTCTCATTTTCGGTGAATTCTCATTTTCGGATTCAGCGGCCTTAGATCATCTTAAAACACTTGAGTTCCCACTTTTACTCAAAAATGCTTCTAGACTCTTACGGAGGCCTCTTTTAAGAAATCTCGTCTAGCCTAATACCGCGTTGAACTACACTCAAAGTATTCTATGTCACCAGTATTCACATACACTACGGTATAGTTGCTACATATTGCTTCATTTTATCTAAAATCAATGAGCAATGATGTCAACATTGCTCAAACATATCTGTCTGCATCTTGTATTGGTCAGTAGATGGGTTGAATTTATATATATTTGTTTAAACCTTGTACTTTTATAGTCTTGACCGGTGAAAGGTGATGCAAAGAAAGGCAGAACAAATCGTTCTCAATATTATTGAGAGGTCATTGGATAATAGTATATTTTCTTCTCACCAAGATCATTTTATAATAGTATTACCATATACACTATATTATAAATTGTTAAATTTATCTTAGGTAACACTCATCTTAATTATAGTATGCATATTTAATAGGTTATTACATTGCCCAGATGACATTCTTATTTGCAGTATAGTGCTATTATCGATGTCATATACTGGTGTGTAATTACTTATAAACATCTTATATTAAGCCTTGAATAGAACATATATCTGCTGGATTGTATTCATTCATTCGCTCAGTGAGTTGCAGAACCATTGACTGCACAAGAATTATGATCATCTTGCCATGTATATTATTATGTATATTATTATGTATACACCACGAAATACTCCCTTTGCTTTGGAGCAACAAGCTAGCTATAGATGTAGATGGAATGTATCCCGAGGGAACTACGATGACGTAGCGCAACATAGAACCATGCATTTTAATTAAACTGTTGCTAATTAGACATAAGGAACAAATAAAAATGTACAACAATGGTGATGTTTGTTGGAGAGAATTAAGTTATACATCTGTCTCTCTGTCTGCCTCTTTATGTGTTGCTTTCTTTCACACACACATACACACACACACACACATACACACACACACACACACACACACACACACACACACACGCACAAATACACAGACACACGCACAAATGCACACACAAACGGAGAGAGAACGCGGAGATAGAGGGAGAGAGAGAGAGAGAGAGAGAGAGAGAGAGAGAGAGAGAGAGAGAGAGAGAGAGAGAGAGAGAGAGAGA
>JAVCKZ010060586.1:0-15542 GCA_034780755.1 Lepetodrilus elevatus
AGACATACAGTCACAGACACATACAGTCACAGCCACAGGCAGCCATAGACAGCCACATACAGTGTAGACATACAGTCACAGACACATACAGTCACAGCCACAGGCAGCCATAGACAGCCACATACAGTGTAGACATACAGTCCCAGCCACAGGCAGCCATAGACAGCCACATACAGTGTAGACATACAGTCACAGACGCTTCACAGAAAGTTACAGCCAATCCCAGACAACGCATACATGTAGTAACATAGCGTTCGACTCTCAATCCAGCTAACAAACATCATGATAACTCAGCAGTTATACTTGTAATAGAGTTGTACAAGACTTGACTGCTATTTATTACAAATCGTGATTGAATTGATCGTATAAAAAAAATACACACTCCGGATTGATAATTACATATAGAATTGATGTCAGCTTCATATTAATCCATGCTGATTGGAACACTACTGAATTAGGTACCTAACCTTGTGCGTACACGAACATATCAATTGTACGTGATTTAAACAATATGTATACTCAGTAAAGTACATATACGACACTTAACAGTATTATATACATCATGAGAGAGGTTAACAAACAGGATTATGCCATCCTTGTTCATTTATTCTCGTTTTTTCTTTCTTTTTATTCTTTTTATTGCATCCTATATTAATGTCGCTGAATATAAAACAAAAACATCGAGTGAAATTAAAACGTACATAATATTATATAAATTATTAATTTATGTTCGTTTGCAGAAGAAGAAAAATGTTTTTACCACGTGAAAGTATTCAATTTATTATTATTACCTTTTTTTATAATTTAATATGGAATTGATTTCTGCTTTTGATCTATGCATGATGGGATTAACGCCACTGAATCGTGGGAAATCATCGAAAGTACGTACAGATTCACCCCTGTGTCAGTAAAGTTTACACAAACATAATAATAATATACGGATGCTGGAATAGAAGTGGCCCCGGGGCACAATGGTTAGAGCGTCGGCTATGAGTACGGAAGGTCGCGGGTTCGATCCCAGACCGCATCATGATCATGACATACCAAAAAGTCGTTAAAAGATGGTTCTTGTTAATCAGCACTATAGAGGTACAGTAAGGTCGGCTCGGAATCAGGGTTGGGGTATCAATGTTCTGTCTGCATCATAATATTCCAGTGAGCTGGCACTAGATCTATAAAACAAAACTGGTGGAAATCCAGACTAGTGAAGTTTTACGTGAAATATATATACATTTGTTTTAACAACACAAGTATACTTTATACAACGATTACTTATTCCACATGTCTCAGTAGTTATCAACATTTTAATATTTAGTAATATTTATTAATTAGACACGACGTATACTTATTGGTGCCAGTGGTCGTGAAAGGTTATTTTGACTGTATTCAATTATGCTATTAATATAGGAACTTGAGATTTAACAGTACATTGCCAACTGATTATTGGGGGCATTACTGGACATGTAAACTGCAATGTAATGTTACCTATCTTACAGCGGTGAAAAGCTATTTGAAGGTGCAATTATTAAACTTCAATTCGGTTCAAAACTCAATATATGATACTTATGCCTTTAAACCCCAACTTGCTAGATGCTTGAACCCGAAGTGCAATGCTAGATTTTATATGGCTGCCAGGATATGTATACGACTAGTATGTATACATTAATATCATTTAGGCGTAATAACTAGTAAAATGTACGAGGTTTTCACATTAGAGAACATCCCTTCGTTTAGCATGCCTTTGACGAACAGCTATATCCATTCCATCTACAATTCCTACAGTATCATTAAACTGCGATGACATACACTTAAATTTGCAACATGATATACTACAGTAGTAAATTGATCTCATGATTCTCCGATGGCCTATTGTCCTATTGTACTAGTAATGTTAGCTTATACATGTATGTATGTCGCTGAGTACATCGTTGTCGATGAGTGTATTTTTCAATACATATAATATAGTTTATATTTCTTGACATGATTCTATGACTGTAATATTCGTGTACTTCTGCCGGAGTTCAACACAGTCCTGGTTATTCAACTACAACCAGGAAGCATGTCGTCTACAAAATACCCATTACTACAGGGACTATTGTCAAAATTCAGAAAAGCAAAACTAATTCCATTCTACAATCACTTATCAGCATGATTCCAAAGCAATATATTTTCTTCATGGGATGCTTATAATGTATAAGCTATATTGGCTCCATCAATATTTGATATTATATAATATCTTATCGTGATTGTATTCAATCCACCTTGCGCACGACCAGCTCCGTCACGTGTAGTCTATGATTTCATTCATCAGTGCCGGAAGTCCCCGCTAACCAGTGCTGCAGGGTATCGTTTCTCGAAGCTCTCATAATACACTATGCTACCGTGGATGCGTTCAATCAGCTCAGGGCTGAGAAAGCCGCTTAGTTAAACTGGTTTCCTGTCCCGTGTACGGTTTATAGGACTCTTGAGACTGTAACTAGCTGTGTAAACCGCTTGCAAGCCGTCGTCATTTTGTACGCACCACATACCGCTCTCGTAAGTTCCCGGTTGTAACCGAGATCGCTACGAGAGTTATAGAGCCTATGTCGTCTCGTATGAGAGCTTCGTGAAACGACGCCGAGGTTATCTGACTGTGACGCGGCTACAAAAAACCAATAGTATTGTCTACAGTTGTGATTAGCGCCTGGTTCCGCCGTCACGAGACACGGAAAGGTCGTGTACTCACACTTTTAAACACGAACTCCGTAATAAACAAGACGGTTGTAAGTTGTCAAGGGATTGGACACGTGTATAACAAGCAGTAATAGTTTCTAGTATACGTATGTCCACTAGATGTTTTCTTAAAGCGAGTTGAAGTCTGGACATTGTCAGTAAGGACAGACAGACAACTATAGAGGTTGAGAGAACTTTTATATTCATTATCGTATGGCAAATTACCCGGGAAGCAACAATTAAGAAGAACAGAGCCAATCGTTTCCTTTTTTAAATCGTATTTGTATAATTTGAGGCATATGCTCCTCCTCAAAAACACGAACATGTATTAGTCTACCCAGAGAGTATTTTAAAGTTGTTATTTGGATCTTGCGCTACATTGAAGCAAAATAATGTAATTGAAATCTTGATCTGTTTCCGTTTCGTCTTCAAATACTTCTCTGGTAACCACACATCATTCCTAAGCGGATGATTTCCATCATGAGTATGCTGTTCGGAATATATTTGTTTAAAAGTGCCATGGTACGTCTTTATTTTAAAACGTGCACACAACGACTATATATACTTATAGGATCTTTTATCATTATATGACATTATATATATTAGTAATACACAAATACCAACTGACATATTTCGTTGTTCGTATCATCGCCTAGAATGTTACTGTCTCGTAATCTGAAACTAATGTCGCTGCAATTATCATAACTGTCATCGTTATGCGTCCATTGCGAGGCTTATTACTGCGATTTAAAGGCAATAAAGCAATACGTGTGATGTTCAGTGATCTAGCCTTAGGTTTTCTATTGTTCCATGACATCGGAGATATATAATTATGTTCATTGGACATCAAGAGAATCGCCTTGGCTGTGTTGTGCTTGGCATACGGTTAATGTGTCATTTGTCTAAGCATTGTATTGTGATGATACTGGTTATCATCATCGTCGTCATCATTATTATAATAATCATGACTATCAAACTATCATACGTATTACCTGATATTGTTTCATGACCCAAAGAAATAGATCATATAGTGAAGTTCAAGTTCAACTAATTGACTCACCTCACTATGTTCTCAGAATGCCACTTTCTCTGATTTCACTTTGACACTTTCTAGTATTTAATAACCATATTATCAAATGTCAATCTCCCATATAGTATAATCTAAAACATAATTTAGATATCCTCAAAATGTGTTCAATAGCTTCCGTTCTTTATGGTTTTCTAGAATTCAAAACGTTGGTATGACTTTTGAATGTTGATGGAAATCAATTTGAACAGTATTGTGCCGTTCTACACTAATTGAAGAGTTTATTTTCAATGCCATTGTCAAGAATAATTACGCGAAAAGTTCTGCGAAAAAAATAGTGCACATCAGTGACATGTCATTTTGTTTAGCGTTTCTAATTATGTGAGTCTTTTTACTCGGTCCTTATAAGTATAGGATAGTTCACATTTCATTTATTTTGTGTTAACTTTGTGAATTATTTTATTAACTTTAGTTCATCGAGCAGTTGTATTGAGCACACTGGGGACGCTCTAGCTAGATTGTGAGTATATACTATATTATACACATTACTATATTTGCAAGACTAACATCATCCATCGAGTCAACATAGAATAAGTAGATAGTCTTCTGGCTTAGTCCAGCCTTTGTAAACGGTCTTCTGGCTTAGTACAGCCATTGTAAATAGTCTTCTGGCTATGTCCAGCCATTGTAAATGGTCTTCTGGCTTAGTCCAGCCTTTGTAAATAGTCTTCTTCTGGCTATGTCCAGTCATTGTAAATGGTCTTCTGGCTTAATCCAGCCTTTGTAAATAGTCTTCTGGCTACGTCCAGCCATTGTAAATAGTATTCTGGCTATGTCCAGCCATTGTAAATAGTCTTCTGGCTATGTCCAGCCACTGTAAATAGTCTTCTGGCTATGTCCAGCCAAAAGTCTTCTGGCTATGTCCAGCCATTGTAAATAGTCTTCTGGCTATGTCCAGCCATCGTAAATAGTCTTCTGGCTATGTCCAGCCATTGTAAATGGTCTTCTGGCTTAGTCCAGCCATTGTAAATAGTCTTCTGGCTTAGTATAGCCATTGTAAATAGTCTTCTGGCTATGTCCAGCCATTGTAAATAGTTTTCTGGCTTAATCCAGCCATTGTAAATAGTTTTCTGGCTATGTCCAGCCATTGTAAACAGTCTTCTGGCTATGTCCAGCCATTGTAAATAGTCTTCTGGCTATGTCCAGCCATTGTAAATGGTCTTCTGGCTATGTCCAGCCATTGTAAATGGTCTTCTGGCTATGTCCAGCCATTGTAATGGAATCTTCTGGCCAACGTAAAATTACAATATTTATCTCCTTTATCAATCAGAAGGACCTCTCTAAATAAGGCCTATACAGAGTGGACAATAGGAACTTGAATATATGTATTTAAATACTGTTTAACTATAATTGAATATACATGTACAATGCGTGAATAAAGGAATTGAACTGTCACATTAGATAGATAATGTGTAATACAAATATGTCGATAAGTGTCAAAATATTGCTACCACTACAACACTGATGTTTGACATCCCTAGTTTATTAGTGAAATGAACCATAATTAAATTTCTAGAACCATCGCTAATGGTATTATATCGCTTGACATGTCGTCCCTTTCTCCATATTTAGGCCCTAGTACAGCCAAATAAAACGTTGTCAAAACCACAGATTTCTAAGAAGTGCAAATAATATTGCTGTACTTGGAATTGTTACGTCTCACATTATCGAGAATGTCATTAAAATCAGATTCGACACTTGCTGTTTCAAAAGAATGTCAAAATGTTTACAGAGCGAAACGAGATCTGATTTTAATTAGATTGCATTGTCGGAAAATAATGTGTACTTTGATGTTGATGTGAGTATTGCAATCAATCTATATTTATTTCACGGCTAATTATTATGTTAGTTTTCTACGAAAAGACTTATGTCTATCATTACGAACATATAATCTATTATATAAGGTCAGATGAATTCCCTGTGCACCTCATTATCTACGTCTATGTTTTGTCTCAGTATCCAATTAACTATCGATTAACGATTTTTAACGTTTGCAACGTAGAGAAGTGTACTTTAATTTATGTGGGGTGGTCTTAAATGGTTAATTAGTATGACCCAAGACAAGTTGATTGGACACGAACCTAATTGTACTATTTCCAATATTTATCAGGAATTATTATCAGCCATAAGAACTCAAAATCGGCAGGAATAACGGTTGTAACAGATGGAAAACGGACACAAGGACACAATCGGCTAGGAATCCACACATGAAAAATAAAGCTCCTTATCGAATGCAAAGGTATTAAATTCACTTTGACTCAGTGAGGTGGACAAACGAGTGTGGTGTATGGGGCCAGAATCGTTGCTGATACAGTAATAGATAGGAAGGAAGAGGTCAAAATATACGGCTTACACAATACTAGTAATCACATTGTGATACAGACGGGCAAATTTAGCTGTATACATATTTTCCAATCATATATCAACCACTATATGTAAAGTATAGCTCACTGCTCATTGTACAGAGCTATCAACTAAGCCAAGTTAGGACATCGTTTCAACACACGTGAATTCATGCGTTAATATCGCTGTCAGTAGTTCACCTTCGGTCCCTCTTGATGAAGTTCTTAGATGTTTTAATAATTTCTCATGAGATTCTTAGATGTTTCAATAAGCGTGATTTGACATTATGGGCGGGCGAAAATTGGATATAATTAAATACGTGGTTATTGTTAATTATTACAGATACACTCTTCGTCTGCAATGTTATTTCCACAAATAGTTCAAAATTAAAATAATACTGTTATTATTCTCATCTGCCATATAATATTTAATATAGTTAGACTACCGGTGTCATTTTAATTATTTTTGATCATCACAATTTTGGCATTGTGATAACAATTGGTTCACGAAAAAGACAAATATACAAAACTGAAGAAAACGAATTCGATACATCTTCTTCACGGTGAAAGGATCTAGTTTCGAATAAAGGGATAACAGAGATGGGTTGCATAATGCAGAGTTATCACCCTTGGTTCACGTGTATCGCGATATCAGCATCGCCTTCCGCCACCTGTAGGATACTCGTTGCCAATTATCCCCCTTGTTTTACCACAAGCGCTCCACCTAATCATGCTTAACGGTCTTACTACCTCAGATTTGATGAAGTTTCTCTGTATTACAGGAAATGAGGCTATGTGTTGTCAATTATCCCTCTTGTTTTACCACAAACTACCCACCTAATGCTTAGTCCAAATACCTCAAATATGATGACGTTTCTGCATATATGTCCTTCGAGTAAACATGCCTACATCCGGTTCTTCTTTACCTCTTTACCTCTTTACTAGAAAGATGTGGTAATCACCACCTTGGGGAGTTTCTCCTGGGTGTGCGATCGTCTCTAAACATTACGTTCTCCTGAATACCCAATACCACCTTTCTACACTGTATCCTACACTAATGAATGAATATAACTGGACAATTCCACCATATTTTCTACGAATTCCTTCATAGATCAGTTTATGCATGTACTTGTGAAGTTGTTCCCCAACACTCGTATCGATAGATATATATAAAAAAAAACATAATTTACTTGAATAAAGGGATCTAGGTGGTGTTCCATTGACAGTCTTGGACGCACATTCTGGACAGGTGGCTGTTCCTTTCTGGCTGTTCTGTCTGTACTTTCTGTCCGACGCATGTGCAGTTACACTGTGCGGTTTTGATCCTTGATAACTGCGCATGCGTCGGGGAAAAAATAATGAAAGAACAGCTAGAAAGGCGCAGCCCCCTGTCCAGAATGTGCGTCCAAGACTGTCAATGGAACACCGCCTAGATCCCTTTATTCATGTAAACTATTATTTTTTTTATATAGCTATCAAGTGTTGGGGAACAAGTACATGAGTAAATAACAACTTATATAGGTCAATCATGCCTTTGATCTGTAAATATTTCTTACTGTAAAGAAGGCTTGGTTGTATCGGGTTTGATAGAACCATTGATCATAATGACCTTATAATCTATGCTAGAACCAAGCCGACAGGCATTTGTCATCGATACCTCGTGTACCCCCACAGGTACAATTGATATAAGTACATCGACGGTACCTGTATCAATCACGGAAATCATTGGAAATGAAAATCAATACTTCCAAGTTCATGATCTGGAGCCCGTTGCTCAGCACTATTGTAGCGCTACATTAGTTATAGCTGGGCTCCCGCCACAATAGAAAGCGTTGACCTTACAATAGTTCTAGGGGCTGCTCCTTTCTAGTCGTTCTGTCTGTACTTTCTGTCCGACGCATACGCAGTTACACTGTGCGGTGTTGATCCCTGGTAATTGCGCATGCGTTGGACAGAAAGTACATACAGAACAACTAGAAAGTAGCAGCGCCCTGTCCAGAATGTGCGTCCAACACTGTCAATTGAACACCACCCTAGCTACAATAGTTCTGAGCAACGTGGTCCTGTTCTTCTTGTTCTAGAGTATGTATACATGCCACAGTTTCATGCGATAGGGGTTGGAGTATCCACGTGAGCGGGGATAGCTATGGAGTATGGTGGAAGACCGATGTGTGGGTGTTATGTGGAGGTTTTTCTAGGGCCTAGTCACACGGTTAGCTTGTACATACATCTATCTTCACACAATGAATCCACCTTTCCGGACATTTATTCCATTAACGACAGTCTTTCATGATGATGTTACTAAACACAATAACATTCAAGCCATTTCGCGCATCACGTAATACTAATATCCATCCTACTATTTACATGTACTGTAAGTCTATGATATCGTCATCAGAGAGCACACACATATCACACGGTTCATTAAATATAGATCAGTTTCTGATTTTCATTTCAACGTATTATATTGTCACACATTCAATAGGATCAGACTAAAGCGAAGCACTTATCTAAGTCCTATCCTCCACAGTTTCTGATAGAGGTTATATGAGGAATATTGGTTTCATTCTCGTCAAGGTAAATATACATTTTTTCAATCGATACTGTCAAATACACTTATGACTAATTGATATAGGAAGGACGAAGGAAAGTATTCTTATCAAGAGACTATTTTGAGATATCCTTTAACTACTATGCAGCTTCCGAATTACCCACTGCCCTAAAGAATGTGTGTGTAGGTGAAACATTGCCAGGGTATCGTTTCTCGAAGCTCCCTTAGCCGCTAAGGGACCATAGCACTCTCTTAGCAATGTATTAGCTATAGGCAAAGAGAGTGCTGTGGTCCCTTGGCGGCTAAGAGAGCTTCGAGAAACGATACCCACAGGAGTCTTATCTAGCTGGAATACAGCAATCATGTATAGTCTGATAGTAGACGGATCTTCAACCTACTGTTGCATCACCTTTGAGGTGCACTCGTTGTCCTTACGCCATACACTGATACAGTCGTACTGTGCATTATATAGATTCACGTTAGCGAATAAGTGCGTTTCCATTTCATATATGAATGATCTATTTGAGTATTCATACCGCAGTCGTTTATGATTATTTAATTCATTTCTCGAAATAAACTTTAGATTAAGTTTTTGCTCAGCTGAGATTTCTGTCCATATTGACTCAGTGTTCCTACTTGAGCACAAGTTCAATCTTATGCTCAAGTTACATCTGAGTTAAAGAGAGTTTTCTCAAACTCAGCTCAAAACTCAGGTGAGTTTGTTTAGAGAAATCTCGCCCTGGTAGAGCTCTACTCGGCTCACGTCCTGATACTAATACTATAAAAGAATATATTTTATGAGCGCATCGTGATATAAATACTATAACAAATAATGGTGATTGTGGATGTAGTGGTGGTAAAAGGCAAGTAGAAAGCATATCATAATGCCTGGATATAGTTATACCAATGTAGGTATAATGTGAAGATATAAGGGATACATTCCACAAGATTCTTACACTGATGTTTCATAAAGTTTGTATATGACATATATGATTAAAAATAAAAATACGACTATATTCAGGCTATCGGGGGGTTACAGTGCACCATACAGCGGTGGAAAAGTTTTTGCAAGTATACAAACATGGTTCTATATAAACACGTATTTTAAGGATTCCGTTCACACAAGTTTAATTATTCATACTTCATACTTATATCTTTGCCGATAGTTAACACACTGCACGGATTGCGCTATGGTCTCTTAGCAGATAACAGCTCTTTCTGAAAGGACACTGTACCCATGCGCTCGGCATGTCCTCTGTTCAATACAAAACCCTGACGTAACAGCATTCTGTGGATACGAAATACATTTCCAATACATGTCTCCCGGCGAGCCAATATACGTGTTGAATTGATTCGTTTTAACTGCTGAGCTTTATTATAGCCATGCTTTGAAAACCTAGGATGTAATGGCTGTATACTATTTAAGAATGCAGTTCTACCAACGTTTACCGATTCTTTGTCCTGTGTTGCTGTGTATATCTAGTGTCTGTGTATATCTAGTGTCTGTGTATATCTAGTGTCTGTGTATATCTAGTGTCTGTATATATCTAGTGTTGATCACCTTGTCAAGT
Source organism: Lepetodrilus elevatus (assembly GCA_034780755.1). NCBI lineage: Eukaryota > Metazoa > Mollusca > Gastropoda > Lepetellida > Lepetodrilidae > Lepetodrilus > Lepetodrilus elevatus. Next base: position 10,264 of record JAVCKZ010060586.1, read on the forward strand.
TTGTTGGATGAACGAACACTCTCTGGCTAGTGTTTAACTGTAGCATACCAACGCAAACAGGTAAGGTTTACATTAAACTATATATTTTAACCTACTATAATTATATAAACATTTTTTATCACATAACATAGAGTTTGAGAGTGCAATACACCCATTCAATAAATAATAAACAGGCCTCAGATGTACTGCAACCAGCTAATCTGCAGGCGATACGGTAATGTGTGGTGATACACAAATCTGCTGATGAACCTGTACCTGATAACGTACACGTAATTGTACTCTATCAACGCATCTTCTATTACAGTCGCCGGCGCATCGACCTACTTGCTGGATCGGGTGTACATCGCCGCTCGGGAGAAGGTTGGGAGGTTGGGAACAGGACGGGGTAGAGGACGTCCTTGTAGAGTGTGGGTGTGATGTGATGTCATTACTACTACATGGAAGGGAAACTCCATTCAGTGAGGATGTCGTTGGAAACCTAAACCTGGGGGGTTGTATTACGGCAAGAGGACAGTAGGGAAGACGTCCTACCTATATACTGAGTATATTATGTCCGCCGCACGCTTTCTTGACGGGGACCGACAGGACGTTCTTATGGCAGCTGCAGTGAATAATTATCTCAAAGAAAACATCCTGTATGCAGCTTGTTCATCTGGAGATGTGAACTTGGTGAAGCATGTCATCTCACAGAACATAGTTGATATAAACAGTAAGTACGGGGAGTACGGGAGAACTCCTGTGATGGGTGCAGCACTGGGAGGACACGTGGCTATATTTACGCTGCTAGTGAGAGAGGGGGCGGACGTATCTGCAGTAGATGACCAGGGGAATAATATTCTGCATCTAGCTTGTACATGTGTAGACGAAGACATGGTTAAGCATATCCTCAAATTGAATATAATTAATATAGAGACTAGAGGAAATTACGGGAGAACTCCTGTGGTAATTGCAGCTGAGAAAGGAAACATGGGCGCATTTAAGCTGCTCATGAGAAAAGGAGCAAACGTATCTATAGTGGATGCTAATGGTAGTAACATCCTACATGCAGCCTGTGGAGGTGGACATTTGGACATTGTGAAGAATATCCTAAAACTGAACATAATAGGTATAGAGAGTAAAGGAATTTACGGTGCCACGCCTGCGATGTGTGCAGCTCAGAAAGGACACATTGGCGTCTTTACGCTGCTCCTGAAAGAGGGGGCAGACGTATCCATAGCGGATAATGATGGTGACAACATCCTACATGTAGCTTGTGTAGGAGGACATTTGCACATGATCAAGCATATCATCTCACTTAACATAGTCAGTATAGACAGCAAGGGGCGTGGTGGTAGCACGCCTGTGATGTATGCTGCTCGTAAAGGAAACCTCATCTTGTTTCAGCTGCTCGTGAGAGAGGGTGCAGACGTATCCGTAGTGGATAATAAGGGTGACACCGTCTTACATATAGCTTGTGTAGAGGGACATTTGGACATGGTGAAGCATATCACCTCACAGAACATAGTTAGTATCAACAGTAAAGGACACAGCGGGAGAACTCCTGTGATATGCGCAGCTATGATTGGGCACATTGATGGCTTTAAGCTGCTCGTGAGAAAGGGGGCAGATTTATCTATATTGGATGATGATCGTAGCAACATCCTACATCTGGCTTGCTTAGGTGGAAATGTGGACATGGTTAAGCATATCATATCACGGAACATAGTTAGTATAGACAGTAAAGGGCATGGAGGGGTCACGCCTGTGATGTATGCTGCTCACACAGGAAACATGGTCGTTTTTAAGCTGCTCGTGAAAAAGGGTGCAGACGTATCTATAGTGGATGATGATGGTAACAACATCCTACATGTAGCTTCAGGTTTAGATGGACAATTGGATATGGTGAAGTATATCGTCTCACAGAACATATTTAGTATAGACAGTAAAGGACATCACGGGAGACCTGCAGTGATGTGTGCTGCTGAGATAGGGCACATGGACGTCTTTAAGCTGCTCGTGAGGGAAGGAGCGGACCTTTCCATAGTGGATGATTATGGTGACAATATCCTACATCTAGCTTGTGTTGGTGGAAATTGGGACATGGTGAAGCATATCATCTCGAAGAACATAGTTAATATAGACAGTAAAGGACAGTACGGGAGAACGCCTGTTATATCAACAGCAGAGAAAGGACAAGTGGCTGGCTTTAAGCTGCTCGTGACAGAGGGGGCAGACGTTTCTATAGTGGATGATATTGGTGACAACGTCCTACATGTAGCTTGTTTGTGTGGACAACTGGACATGGTGACGTATATAATCTCACAGAACATATTTAGTATAGACAGTAAAGGACAATCCGGAGCGACACTCGTGATGTGTGCAGCTAAAGAAGGACATATGGATGTCTATAAGCTGCTCGCGAGAGAGGGTGCAGACTTATCTTTGCTTGACGATAATGGTCGCAACGTCCTACATTTAGCTTGTTTGTGTGGACAATTGGAGATGGTGAAGCATATCGTCTCACAGAACATATTTAGTATAGACAGTAAAGGACAGTACGGGAGATCTGCAGTGAAGTGTGCAGCTGAGATAGGGCACATGGACGTCTTTAAGCTGCTCGTGAGAGAAGGAGCGGACCTTTCCATAGTGGATGATTATGGTGACAACGTCCTACATATAGCTTGTATTGGTGGACATTGGGACATGGTGAAGCATATCATCTCGAAGAACATAGTTAGTATAGACAGTAAAGGACGGCATGGGAGAACTCCTGTGCTGTTTGCAGCTGAGAAAGGACACGTGGCGCTCTTTAAGCTGATCTTGTCAGAGGAGGCAGACGTATCTATAATGGATGATAATGGTTGCAGCATCCTACATTCAGCTTGTGTAGGTGGGCATTTGGACATAGTGAAGCATATCATCTCACAGAAGATAGTTAGTATAGATAGTAAAGAGCAGTACGGGAGAACGCCTGTGATGACAGCAGCTAGGAAAGGACACATAGGTCTATTTAATCTGCTCGTACGAAAGGGGGCGAATGTGTCTGTAGTTGATGATTATGGTACCAACATCCTACATGTAGCTTGTTTGGGTGGAAACGTGGATATGGTGAAGCATATCATCTCAAAGGACATAGTTAGTATAGACAGTAGAGGAAATTGCGGCAGAACTCCTGTGATGTATGCAGCTGTTAAAGGACACATTGGCGTGTTTAAGCTGCTCGTGAGGGAGGGGGCAGACGTATATATAGTGGATGATAATGGATCCAACATCCTACATATATCTTGTTTAGGTGGAAATGTAGACATGGTGAAGTATGTCGTCTCACAGAATATAGTTAGTGTACACAGTAAAGGGCAGGACGGGAGTACTCCCGTGATGTATGCGGCTCAGTACGGACACATGGTCGTCTTCAAACTGCTCGTGTCCGAGGGGGCGAATGTGTCTGTAGTGGATGATATTAGTAACACCATCCTACATCTAGCGTGTTTAGGCGGCAATCTGAACATGGTGAAGCATATCCTCTCACAGAACGTATTTAGTGTGGACAGTATTGGGCAGTACGGGATGACGTCAGTAATGCTTGCAGTTAAGAAAGAACACAAGGACGTCTTTACCTTGCTCATGTCAGAGGGAGCGGACATGTCAATTGTGAATGATTATGGTAACAATATTCTACATCTAGCCTGCATATGTGGAAATGGTGAAATGGTGAAGGCTATCATCTCACAGAACGTGGTTAGTATTGACAGTGAAGGAAAGTACAGGATGACGCCAGTTATGAAGGCAGCTGAGAACGGACACATGGAGGTCTTTGAGCTGCTCGTGGCAGAGGGGGCGGATGTGTATGTAGTGAATGACTATGGTAGCAACATCCTACATCTAGCATGTCTAGGCGGAAATGTGGACCTGGTGAAGCAAATAGTTTCACAGAAAGTAGTTAGTATAGAAAGCAGCGATATTTATGGGAGAACGGCTGTTGTGTTTGCAGCTATGTATGGACACATTGACGTCTTTAAGCTGCTTTTGAAAGAAGGAGCGGACCTGTCCATAATGGACAATGATGGTGACAACATGCTACATATAGCTTGTTTTGGTGGAAATGTGGACATGGTGAAGCATATCATTTCAGAGAGTATAGTTAGTGTGGATACTAAAGGAAAGTACGGGATGACGCCTGTTATGTTCGCAGTTGCGAAAGGACACACGGGTGTGTTCAAGCTGCTCGTGACAGAAGGAGCGGACGTGTCTATCGTGGATGATGATGGTGACAACATCCTACATCTAGCTTGTGTAGGTGGAAATGTGGACATGGTGAAGCATATCATCTCGGAGAACATAGTTAGTAAAGACAGTAAAGGAAAGTACGGGATGACGCCAGTTATGTTCGCAGTTGCGAGGGGGCAAATGGGAGTGTTCGAGCTCCTCGTGACAGAAGGAGCGGACGTGTCTGTAGTGGTTGATGATGGTGACAATATCCTACATCTAGCCTGTGTAGGTGGAAATGTCGACATAGTGAAGCTAATCATCTCTCAGAACATAGTTGGTATTAACAGTAAAGGACACCACGGGAGAACTCCTGTGATGTATGCAGCACAGAAACGACAAATGGCTGTCTTCAAAACGCTAGTGAGAGAGGGGGCAGACGTATCTATAGTGGATGATAATGGGAACAATAGTCTGCACGTAGCTTGCACAATGGTAAATTTGGACATGGTGAAGCATATACTTTCACAGAACATAGTTAGTATAGAGAGTAAAGGACAGTACGGGAGAACGCCAGTAATGTTTGCAGGACACGTTGGTTTCTTTAAGCTGCTAGTGAGAGAGGGGGCGGACTTATCTGTAGTGGATGATAATACTTCCAACATCCTACACCTAGCTTGTGAAGGTGGAAATGTTGACATGGTGAAGCATATCATCTCACAGAATATAGTTAGTATAGACAGTAAGGGACAGTATGGGAGAACGTCTGTGATGTATGCAGCTGAGAAAGGACATGTTGAGGTCATTGAGCTGCTCGTGACAGAAGGGGCGGACGTGTCTGTAGTGGATGCTCATGGTGACACCATCATAACGTTATCTCGTTCAAGTGGAAATATGGACAAAGTTCAAGATATAATGTCCCAGGGTTTACTTTAGAGTAAGCCAAAGGCAGATAACAAAGGACATGTCTTCGTCCTGGGTCAGAGGAGACGGGCGGGTGAGTTCTGGATGGTGATCTTAAGCTGGATTCATACTTTTAACGGTGCCTTACGGCGAAACACGTTAGCACACGCTTACCGGTGTAGCAGTCACCA
>JAVCKZ010060597.1:0-15541 GCA_034780755.1 Lepetodrilus elevatus
TGTGTGTGTGTGTGTGTGTGTGTGTGTGTGTGTGTGTGTGTGTGTGTATGTGTGTGTTTGTGTGTGTGTGTGTGTGTGTGTGTCAGCATGTGTGAACCACCTTCACTACTAACAGCAAGCAGGTTAAATATTTAACCTTCTGGTGAAGTAGTAGTGGTGACCAGTAGAACAATGATTGTGAATAATCTGAATGGAGAAAGGTTAGATAGGTTCATGTTAATTGTGGCACAAATTTCCTATCGATTTGCCATGAAACTGTACATTGTATCATCAGTATGTAGTAAGTCAATATCATGCCCACGAGTAATGCTGAAATACATTTTTTAAATTTGTTAATTATAATTTTAATTTTAAATTTCAGTTTTTATAATGTTGTAATTGTGATTATTAAGTATTATTTAAAAAATATATTTTAAAATAAAAATACCCAAAACAATCCAATATTAAATCAATCGTCATCCAAAATAAAATTATAGATTTGTTACAAGAAATACCCAATCTAGTGTGGCATGGAGGTGTCAAAATGTTCACCAATAGGTTGCAATAGAATGTAAAGAAGCACTTTAGCAATTGTTGATGACCAACACTTTTTAGCATGGTAAAAAAATAACAATACGATACTGTAGTCTGAACATAATGCCATGCAGACACTAGCTTGATAACGACCAAATAACGGACAATTGATTCATTTATTTCATAAATATTGTTCTTCATATTGACTATTGACACAAACAATTCAAAAGATGAAATTCAGAGGTGACCCAAAGCACAGTGAGGCTACAATGCTCAGAAATGTGGATGTGATAGCATTATAGTATGGTATGTCATGCAAAACCGGTACTACCATTAATAAAACCTAGTTTGCAGTCGGCTTCAGTTTATTGATAAATGTAATTACCTCTCCACGCTGGGGGCAACCAGAGATGCTGTGCAGGTGTCTACTCCAACAGGGAGAGGGTTAAAATTAGAGGGAGGGAGTTATTGTTTTACATCAAAACCAGAATCTTTCACCAATATGCAAGGAAATGCGTTAAAATGACAACACTGATACCACGCATATTTTCGAGTATGTGTAGAAATACAGTTTTCAATGTACTTTTACAAGCTTGAGTCATAGTGAGTGCTTGTAATTAGCCATCCAGAATCCTCATTACATTCCTTTATAAACATGATATTCCCATAACTAATAAAACTGGCATTCCTCTCATCAGACATCCATAAGTATGAGCACGTCTCTGTCTAGAAAGACTGGCAGCTGACTGTCAACACACTGCTTCAGTCGACACATTCCTGGATGGGGGGGGTCACATTGGTTATACACAAGGTGATGTTGCTAATGAAGCGGACACCTCAGAGAATGGGTTTCCATATTGTTGTGGTTGTTTTGACCAAGTGTGTATAGACCAGAGGTAAATATCAGCAGGACCTTTAGACACCATAGGTTAGGGACCTGTGGCGGGGCCCATGGCAACCATTTGTAGGGGAACCACAAATTGAGAGGACCAGGAGCACTTGTAGAGCAGGACAACTTGTAGGACAGACCTGGTAGGGCAGAACTTGTGTTGTGTAGGGCAGTGTAGGGCAGTGTATGCTTGTTGTGTTTATCAGGTGCCGCTGTTGACTTCAACCTTGCCATGATCTCAGACAAGCAGAATGTGGTGACCAGGGTCAGACATAGAGAAGACTGTGAAACGCACTGGTTTAATGAAGCTCTTATACAGTGCTCCCTTGATATAACGCTGAAGTTGGGGTCCACCCGCATTATAATACCCGCGGAAATATCAACAAATACAATTAGGAAAAAAATAAAAATTCAATTATTATTTATTATTTTAAGATGGGGTCCACGTTGGACCCCGCATTGTATCCGAATCCGCAGTGCATCGAAGGGCATTATATCGAGGGAGCACTGTATATCCACCATGAAACCATCACCCTAGATTACTTACACCTAGATCACTTACACCTAGATTACTTACATGTTACAAAGTGGATTATCATGGTTAATGATGTTCTCAGAGTAGATACAAGAGTTCCATGCAAAGATTCCCTAAACCTATTAAAGCAGGCCATACAGTATACTTTACCGCTAATTGTCATACATATGTATCACCAATCAACAGGTCCAACAGATTTTTGTGACTGACAAAATTTAATATGGTAAAAAATTCTTGAAATTTCAGATAAAAATGTACATATTAATATGCATGAAATAATAATGTTTAAATCAAAACTCAATACTGATACCTGTAATTGTTTTTTTTTTATTTATTTAAAAAATATGTTCTATGTCTACATTCCAACCCTTTTTCTGTTGCATTAATCAAAACCACTTGGCTATGCTTACGACAATGACCAACTTAATCCCTATACGTTCTTTAAAACCACATATGCTTATCCATTCTTCCAAACCCCACACGACCATCAATGATAAATCAGATAAATCAGAAAAATGTTACTCATGCAGTGAAGTCAAAATGTCTGCTGTTCTTGGAGAGACAGATACACGTGTTTTATCAGAAAGATAAACATGTCTGCTGTCTTCTTTCTGATACAGAAAACATGAAACAACAATCACAACAGAAAACCAGTCACAGTGACCAGCCTTGTTATCAGAGGAAATTGGCAACACCCTGACTGCCTGGCCTTTCTGTGTTCACATTGTTCCTTCAGCCGACCTATAAGAAACGCCAGACAAATTATCTCCCTCTAAAACATCCCACACTTTCAGGATCTGGTGCCTGTAACTATGGTAACCATATATTGGACAATGTTTGAGATAGCCTGCATTCATCTGGGGGGGCTAACAAACATCTTAGCCTAAGAACAGTTCATAGCCATACTATAAGAAGCGTTAAGATTGCCGTACAATTGTAAGAACGTTTCAAGAATAGACCCCCAGGACAGAAACAATTTGGCAGACATCTTGAAATTTTGAAAGAGAAAAAATATATATGAGTAAATATCCTGATCTAACACTTAAATAGGGCACCACAGAGCAAAACAATCAAGATAATACTTGACAATGCTGTCAAAACGACCAACAAAAGCGCCAATGGCAAAAGCATTGCATAGACTGTGTGTACACTATTATATGCATTGCACTCATAAGCAATACATTACATTGTTTGCGGTTCACAGATAACATTGTTTGCGGTTCACAGATAACATTGTTGGCGGACAGGTTCAGCCGACCCATTGACTTATCATGCTTATAAAGCCTATAGCACACGGTGGGGTAAATTACCAGGCCTCATCATTAGGAATGTCAGAATAGTACACAGACAGGGAAACATAATATGTACAAGGTCAAAGGTAAATCACAATTCCCTCAACATCTATAGTGATATGCTAGCATGAGGTCAAAATGGAAAATGATAAATTGTATACTTCTGTGAACACATGTTCAAGTATACCAAGTACAATGGTATACTTTTGGTCAGTATATCAAGTACAATTGTATAATTGTGGTCAAATAATTTTAATTGGGTTTCAGAGCCACTTTTAAGATTATTTCACTCATATTATGTCAGTTTTAGTAACAGGAGGAAACCTGCAATATCAGCAGCACTGAGTGTCACAGTAAACTTGAAACATGGCTCATCCAAAGATTTCAGTAGTTTTCATAAAAGCGCGAATATTTCACCAAATACATGACCAGAAAAAAGCATCACCATCACGAGATCATGCAATCTACAATCCGGTTTGAATTAATTAACTCAGTAGAAACTGATACCCGAAAGAGTACGACAACGGGCGTTACCTGATCAGATACAATTACAAACAATGCAGAGACAAAGCAGAACCACCTCCATACTACTGGGCTAACTGTGATACTAGACTAGCCCAGAGACGCTACCACAAAGCTCTCGTATCCACCAAGACACCACACCACCCTCATATATTTCTCGCATACCACCATGAAATACCAGAGCTGTGGCCTGCTAGTGGATATGAAAGCTTTGTGAAAAGTTTCCCATGTCTTATTAACCTTCTCGCTGCTGGATTACTGCACAGGCACTGACTACTCTTTGAGGCATCTCTGGTTGTCTTCGGCACGGAAAGGGTTAAACAAGCAGATGTTGGTGAAGATCCTGGATTAACCCTTACCTTGCTGGAGGCTATATGAGGTGCATTAAATAGTAAATTGTGATTAAGATGTCTGTAGTTTAAGGAGTTAATTGTCTTGATAACAAAGTTTAACAAATCAGTGATGTTCAGAAGACTGATACATGTCTTCCCGATACCACTATACTCAAGGTCAATTTGTACAATTTGCAGGTTTTTTTAATGAAACATGTTTGGAATGTGATACTGGAAACTACTACATACAGTGTCCACCAATGTATATGGTTTCTATAAATGTTTTACTATGACCAGATGACTGTAGGTAGTTCTATTCAAGATTGATGACATGCATGACTAAAGTTTATATTTCTTCTTCGTCAATGAATTTTATGAGCATGGAATTATGCAGCATTACCTTGAATTTGAATACAATTTAATTATCCTACACTGCCAGTAAACTCAAATCATCACAACATCAAAATGGTTTTTACTTTTTAAATGTCATTACAAAGTTTAACATGTGTCATATATCTCAACCAAAAGTACTGGGTTCTTATATTTCATTCTCAGGTCCGTTTTCACTAAAAATAAGTTTAGAACGTGACATTTTCACTTCCAATATGTCTGCAGATAGACAAAACTCGACAAAACTGACAGGGTGTAAACAGAGTCTTGACACAGAAGCCCCTATGGTGTGGTGACTCCGGCTAGTGACAGGCTAGTGACTCTGGCTAGTGATCCATGTCCAGGTGATTGCGCAGGACGACACTTGACTTGACACACAATGTCCTGGCCACAGGTAATAGGTGGTAATGTTAGGACGATGGAATGTGACGACTCAGCGACGAAGAGTTCCCTGTGATAAGACTTGATCCAGGTGTTGTGCTTCACTGACCTCTTTCACTGTGTTCACCCACTGGGTCGGCCATTTTAAAACTTTCAAAAAATACCTCAAAATTGACAGATGAACACATCAGTAACCACAGTGATTAGTCAAATGTCATATAACATTTATAATAGATACTCATGCCATGTATACTTAACTTTGGACTGAACTTATTCTAAAGAAAAGTTAAGCATATTAGTATAAATACCAGTCTTTAAAATCCCATGACAAAGAATGGTGACCTTCAAACCAGGCCCACCAACAAACTGTGATTGTATGCCTTTAAATAGAAGGTGAATAGAGTATTCAACAGCAAACTACGGTAGTATTTTGAACTATTTATTTTCTGAACAAAATAAAATGTATGTGTTTATTTACCAGAAGAGAAACTTGATTGTCACAATACCACCACGGGCTTAGATTGTGTTCAAGAATACAGAGTAAAGTTCATCTGGCCGAAATAATTTTGTCTCCTTGATATAAAGCCAGAATAGCCAAACTCCAGTCAAGCAAGTCCATCAAATTCATCAAATCTGTCAATCGAAACATGCGTGTATCAAAGGCACCATACCAGTTGTAGTACGTATTGAATGTAAACCTCACACTCATTCAGAAAGCTGTCACACATTCCATGACCTGAATATGTACCACAGCTTAAGTCCTTAAAATGAAGTGGGCTGTTTGAATAACTTATTATACACATGCCATGCGATTATAATTGTCACAATATTTGCTGTACACTTGTATCAACATATTACACTATGATATACACAATACACTATCAAAGCAATGTGCCTGGAAGAGGGACTAGGACACTACACTTTGGATAGGCAGAGGGGCTAGGACACTACACATTGGATAGGAAGAGGGGCTAGGACACTACACATTGGATAGGAAGAGAGGCTAGGACACTGCATATTGGATGGGAAGAGGGGCTAGGACACTACACATTGGATAGGAAGAGAGGCTAGGACACTACACATTGGATAGGAAGAGGGGCTAGGACACTACACATTGGACAGGAAGAGGGGCTAGGACAGTACACATTGGATAGGAAGAGGGGCTAGGACACTATACATTGGATAGTGGTCATCATCTTTGCTCCAGATGAACTTTGAACTTTTGCCGTCTTCACCAGAGCTGGCTACCTTCCTGACAGAAACCAATTAGATTGTCAGGATGCCAGACCAGAATACTGGACTAGCATACCTGATTAGCATACCTGACTTGCATACCATGTATACAGCATGTACAAGTCAATCAGACTTGATCAAGTCATCAAAATGCTAATTCCAATATGGCTGCCAATGACACATGCTCATGGCTGATGAAGACCGTCTAAGGGTGTACCCAGGTGACACATATCGTTGTGTTTTGAGTTCCGTGTACACAGACTTTTCCTTAATTTTTAATCACTGTCTAATGATATCAGGGATGGAACTTAACTGTAAAACATACTCACCCAAATAATGATATAATAACAAAACATGAAATTTCCACTTGCCCGTAGGGTATACCTTTATAATTAATATGATAAATGGATTGGGCCGCTGGGAGTGTGTGACAGACAATTATTGTGATTTCAGTGGAAAACAAGCTCTGGGTCTGGGAGTCTGCAGGCCACAAGCCAGGTCCACCAGATCCAGTGCAAATACAGTGCTCCCTCGATATAACGCCCTTTTTCTCCAATTATATTTGTTGATATAATGCGGGTGGCATGTCATGGACCCAAAATTCAGTGTTATATCGAGGAAGCACTGACCACACTAACCATAACCATACCTAGTAGTGCACGTGTATTTTAACATTACCACTATGAACATGATGAACAATGAACAACAATCGGGTGCGATAGATATTTAGGTTTTGGAATTAACATCATACATGATAACCAGTTTTATTTGCTTACACAAATATGATATACTTAGTTCTTACATGTACAAAGGACTAGTATTTAAGTATTTTTGGCAATCAACTGGATGAATATTTGTTGCCATTTTTATGCTTGAAAACTGGGAATATCATTAAAAAAATAAACGTACGATAATTAATATATTTTTTTATTCCACACAATGTCATGATCAGAATGTACATCTAAACCATGTAAACAGTTTTTGAAACTCACACTAAAATGAATCCTCTAATAGTTCTAATCAAAGGTTCATTGAAAACAAACTTTGGACAAAATCTGTGGAATGTTGTTAACTATGTCATGGCAAGCCAAGTGTGGTTAAGTACCCTGCCCATGGGTAGCAAACAATGCAAACTCAGTCCTTTATAGCTGCTGACCCACAGGTGACTGTCCACTCCGAGGTGAGGACCCTACATTGAGGGAGGCCTGGACCCGAGGTGAGGAACCTACATTGAGGGAGGCCTGGACCCTTGGCTTGACCGCTGACCTGATGTCTGTCTGGACATAGACTGAGAAACATAGAAAAAGACAGAGAGAAAGGGGAGAGAGGGAAAGAGGGAGGGAGGTAGGGAGGGAAGGAAGGAGAAAGAAAGAAAGAGAAAGAAAGAGATATAGAAGATATATACACACACACACACACTGACCATATTGCAACCAATCTCCACAGACACACATACACAGAAAGCTACATACACAGACAAACATTAGACTATCAATAGTCTCGGAGGGTTAAAGTAAATCAATAATATATATTGGTATTATATCTATATGAAAGGAGCCACTGAAATGATTTACCTTCTCCAGTAATCTAGACTTGCTTTTAACTGATCTAGAGGAATATTTTGAATAGGAGTATTTGGGTGAGAACAGGGTGTGACACAGACTATCGCAACACATATAGTATATCTTTCTGGTATAAACTTACATTCATTTTGTACATTCTGATCGGACAATCTATTTAGCGTGAACATTATTATAACCACATATTTTGTATATGAAAGTATCTTCCTATTGTTTACTTCGGTTGCATCGTCAACCATCTCGTCTTTACATGATGGATCTTAATGGTGGACGATACTTTGTGAAATTCTATGACGTAAAACAATAATTCACTTTGTAAAATTAATTATGATTCCACTTGTATTTGGTACATGTATACCTAGGTTCACTAGGGAGTCTATTCGCACCGTGACTACACGGTGTACGTAATTCCTAACTACTACCAGACACCACATCACTGGCATCAAACCCTCTGTTCTCTTACATCACTCATCTCGCCGACTACTAGGTAAGAAGAAGAGGAAATACCTTATTAACATGTGCAGCGATTTACTTAACTGTCGCGACAGTAAAAACATGACCTTTATCGACGGAAAACATTTCCATTATGACTATGTCGAACGACACAGCGAAAATATAAAAGAACATATAACGAACAACAGTAGTCTCTATATGAATGACATGTCGTTAGTTTTAGCCCTGGGTAGATCCTCATTGCGAACGCTTCCGAGTAAATTATATCAAGCGAGTGCGAATCTATGATTATACATCAAAGAATGAGTACAAAGGACCCTGTACGTATTTATACGTTGGGGGTATGATGCAGTATCGTAGTGCCGAACGGGAACCATTCCTCATCGTCAACATGGTATTTGTACTCCAGTTCCACACATCTGTAGGTGGGTATCCATAACGTAGGGTCTTGCGTGCGAGCGTAAACCCTGAACCACGTGGCTGGTAGTGTGGTTGTATGTGCCCCAGGGAGTTGAGAATGGCTGCGCGTGTGTGTTACGTGTAAGGTGTGTTGTGTGTGGAGCAGCTGTAGCTAAGGGTATAGTAGCTAGCGGACGAGTGCACTCAAATATTACATTGTATTTAATAATATTATAATATTATGAAAGGAGTTGTTGTATAGTTGGACTTCACATGTCATGAATCGGCAGTTCAGAACCTTTTATTAAAGGGAATGAAGAAAGAAAATAGTATATGAATTCATTACACAAACCTTAAACTCATGCCTCTGTATAATAAAATTACACATACATACACACACGCACGCGCACGCACATATACGCACACGCACACACACACACACGTGCACACACACACACACGCACACACACACACACACACACACACACACATACACACACACACACACACGCACACACACATACACACACACACACATTGATACCATATGTGCACGTCTAACCGAATGAACGAATGTAACAGCCTTTGAGATCATGAAACTATTTGAGTACGATTTCATGCTCAATCTCAAATTTTATACGGGAATTTATGAACAAAACTGGTAGACACACTCAATCGTCTCTACCTGTTGAGATCATGAAATTGTACTAAAAACAAGAAGTTCCATAATTTCGCGGGCCGACGTTTTGCTCAAGTAGACGCACTCAAAACAGTCTCTACCTGTCGGACACTGTATAACTTTACTACGCTAATACGGCGTGAAGGATTTACATTTGTACCACTGGATTTCACCGTTATCGCAACGATCTGTTTAACGCTGGTACGGGAATCATTAAGAACGATCTTGTCACGGTTAATTGGCCACGACGAGTATAGCTATGTCAATGACGATAACGTATGTGCACTATGTACAGACATTGTATCCTATTTTTTTTGTGTGTTCCTAATATGAAACGGGTCTATACCGTAGGGAGTGATAACCATTGGCATGGATTCAAACTCGAAATGTTAGAGATGTTGTCTAACTCCCTACTAAAATACGCTCCCATCCTAACGATGGTACAGAAAACCGATGATAATTATTTATTACTTTAAAATTATTGTCTTCAATTATCTGTATGATACTGTTAACATCTAACAACAATAACAAAAATGAATAAATCTAAAGAAGGGAAAAAATACAAACTAATCAATTAGCACCAATATGATTGGAATATCTAGTTCTTGAAACTTCATATAGCAGACAATGCTAATACTACAAGCTCATAATTGAAAGCGCATACGCTCCTATGAAAGTACCAATATCAGGCATATGCACCAAGTTACATTACACACTTAGATATATTTAATTGAGCTGTTTATCATATTTGCTTGTTATTGCGTTATATAAAAAGCCTTCTTACAAAGTCACAACAGTAGCATACCAATCACAGGAAAAACTCGCACACGCGTCTTCATCTGCGTATCGTTTCTCGAAGCTCTCATATCCACTATGAGACTACATAGCGCTGTCGTAGGTGCACGACCCCTATGTATTAGAGATGACTACAAGAGTTCTTATGGTATCGTAGTATAGATACGAGAACTTCGAGAAACGATACACTGCAGACGGCACTGCGGAATATTCAACAAGTAGTGCTCAACAGAAATTAGCTGGAAGAATGCGCATGTATTTCTGCTCTCGACAAGTCTATTTTCCCTCGCTGAAACCACAAGTTGCTTGCAGTAGATTGATCGCTTCGCTAACTCTACTTAGCAGTTCTATAGATGGATGTACACGGTATACAATACTTCCAAGACATTCTTCTTGTCTGATCTCTGTTCTTCTGCGATTGTGACGCAAGTGAAATGCACACGTCTGTTTCTATCGTAATGTCCCCATATCACGATCCTTCTAGCTGGAGTGCGTTCAACCGACTATACATACACTACGCTACAATACGTTTCTCTAGCGAAAAGTAGTAATACATATTACTACATCTCCTGACTGAACGGCTTCCGTGGCACTACATAGTAATATGTATCGTCGGCTGAACGCACCCCACTGTTGTTCTTGCCCGTAGGCCCGTTAACGCCAGACATCGTACAAGGACATTGATACACGCGCTTGTGCGTATTATATAAGAATATATTGCGTGATAATCATTCTTGCCATATGATTATCATTATCTCTTGGCCATATTTCTAGTGTATGTTCGTAGGTAGTTTGTTTGGAAGCTGCTTGCTTAACATTGCAGACCTCAAATACATTAACAAAAAAGCATTTGTGTATAAGTGTAAACATAGCATGACTATGTCCACATCTGAAAGCGATCCACGACAGTTTATATTTAATAATCGGATGTATTTTACAGTTAATGAACCTGGATAGACTGAATTCTTGATAGTAACATGTAGGTGACACGAGACACACATTTAAATACACAATAAGAAAAGCACAAGATATTCTTTCACATTAAACAGATTAACGTAGAACACATACCAATGGAAAACAATTAAAAACACCAAGAATATGCATACGGACATTCTGAGAAGTTATCTGGAGGGGAAATATGACTGGAACATATGTAACTTAAATACGAGCGTTATGAAAAGCAAAATATATTCAGTAGAGTTCATATGAACTATCATAGACCCAATGCGCCAAGCGCCTTTACTTTGGAAAGCTAAGCCCATAGCTGGATACCGGCGCTTTATAAATGTATATTTTGATTGATTTTTATTGAAATTATGTTACACATTAAAATGTCATTTTAAAATTAATCCAAGCGTAAACTTTAATTCCCGATGTTTCATATGTGCTTTCACTTTATTTGTTATTGGTATGCTAAGAAGAACTGTCTGTCATAGATTCGAATATTACCGTAGCAATAATTCCAATATAACATATTTCATCTATATGCTAACTTGGGTAGACAGATCATGGACCAAGTCCTCTTTATACCACGTATATTTCCACGGGAGTGTATACCCACATGAAGAATGTGGCAGTACACTACACAACTGGAGAAAGGGTATAGAAACCCGACGCTATATTAAGACCCGTCTATTGCCAGTAGATCTGGACCCAGCTTTTGTTAATACCAGCACTGTACAGCGAAGTAACAATTGTTGTAGTCAGTTGTGTCTTTTTCCTAGTGACGTTTTGTCCGTTATGGACCGTTGCCAAAAACTCGTTCCGAAGACTCGGTATGTACGGTAAACCCCTCTGCAATGTCCATATGAACAGGGCTCCCATTGGAAAAGGATCACTCATACGTACGCGTGTTTTCTGTCTCTATAGAACAAGTTGTTGGAATACATTATAAACAGCAAAGGAAGGAATATACGCCCTTGTCTCATACCTAGTTTATACTCAGTACATACACAGTGCTGGCTTGTGAGTATACTGGTACTCCTTTATGGCAGGAGGTGTAAAATGCATTCATATGATAGCGTTGTATTGAACGGTGACACGAATAGAACGCGGCTCCCCGAATGTACACGTCTACGAAGCTCGTACAGAAAACTGTATGCCATGGCTATTGTCGCTGTGAGATAGATCTAGGTACGTACAAATATTTTGCAGCATGCTTTCAACATGAAGGTCGTCGTTCATCTAGCACTATGCACGCTGCCGACTGAGCTGGCCCAGGACACTTTTGATTAATCCTATAGGAAGCCAACCATTGGGAAATAATTTGACAACCTTCTCTGGGAATTATGTGACAGGATTTCCTATAGTGCGGGTATGTGTCTTTGAACTTTTAACGACAGCGGTTGGGATTACTATCGTGTGTTTGTGTGTCCGGACAGTTAACGACAGTGTTGTTCTTTGGGGTTGTTTCTTTTCGCCGGACACAAGTGCGACTGACGGACAGAAAAGTTGGGAAATCTTTGTGTTTGTTATTCGTAAACACAAGTGAGTATTTTGATATCTGGAGACATTTTGATATATGCCAAGTGAACCTTGATCGCATGCATGTGGATATCCACCGTATGGACCATGTGGAGCTAATTGCAACATTAGCTGTGCTCTAACAACTCACAATTAGGGAGTCTTACGATATATCCTAGATAGATTCTAATTGATCTACATACGCAATGCAGCACTGTGTATGCCATAGCGGGGATGCCAAACCAGCGTACACGGGACATATATCAGTACAGGGTTAAAGGTCAGTAAATCAGAACATCTTCCAAACCGTCTCATCAGCATCTTGCTATCCGGATATTTGAACGTTTTTGGATGGGTACGGTTATTGCTATACGCCGATCCGGAATAGGTGCACTGTGATACATATAATGCATTTCGTGCCGCATACAGCGCCCCCGGATAGAAGCTTCCCCCACAACCAGAACTATCACTTGCGGCCCGGCGACGGCTACCTCGACACCGTCTCCATTCACAGTCGTCATGGGAGTTCCGTCGGCAGTAACATCTTCATCACTCACGAGGACGTCTCCATGGATGAGTTCGGATCCTCAGATGAAGCGTTGTCCAGGCTTATGCCCCAGACGACCGCGGACCAACGGAGGAAAAGTTACTGCTACACATACACGGAGCACCTGGCCGACCGCCACGACTGCAAGCGGGAGCTTTGCGAACGCGTCATCATCAACGTGAGTGGGATGAAGTTCGAAACTCAGATGAGAACTTTAAATCGACTTCCGCACACTCTGCTCGGGGATCCCACCAAGAGGCAGAAATACTGGGACGAAAGGAGGAATGAGTTCTTCTTCGATCGGCATAGACTCTCCTTCCCGGCTATTTTGTATTATTACCAAAGCGGCGGACGATTGAAAAGGCCGTTGGAGGTTCCGCTGGATATATTTATCAACGAGTTGAATTTTTACGAACTTGGATCTACTGCTATCAATAATTTTGAACGGGTGGAAGGGATTTTTGAAGAAGAGGATACGACGCCTAAGCCTGTGAATAAAGTTCAGCGGTGGATTTGGGACACCATGGAGTACCCCGAGAGTTCTATTTACGCCAAAATTGTCGCCGTTCTTTCCGTCGCGTTTATTCTTATATCTGTGGTGATTTTCTGCATAGAAACTCTGCCAGTCTTCAAAGGAAAGGACTGCCAGAACATAACAATATACCTTGAAAATAACGTAACAGAAACCAGACAGATTCCTCAGTTCGTGGAACCGCTCTTCATATTGGAGAGCATCTGTATGGCATGGTTCGTCATAGAGATCTTCGTCCGTTTCTTAGTGACTTACTCGAAACTGGCATTCTTCAAAAACATAACCAACTGGATCGACATTATCGCCATTTGTCCTTATTTCGTGTTCCTGTTCATCACGTTGGCGACGAACACGTGCAACGGGAATGAACAAGCCAGCGGGTTGTCGGTGCTCCGAGTGTTACGAGTCGTCAGGATTCTAAAATTGAGCAAACATTCCCAAGGTCTACAGATTCTTGCCATGACGTTGAAATGCAGCATGAAGGAGTTGAGTATGTTCGTCCTGTTTCTAGGAATAGCCACGATCATATTCTCAGGTGGGGTATTTTACGCCGAGATGGGACAAGAGAACGGTCAGTTTACCAGTATTCCCGACGCCTTCTGGTGGGCCATCGTTTCCATGACGACGGTGGGGTACGGAGACTATGTGCCCAAGGGTGTTGTGGGGAAATGTCTCGGTGGACTGTGCGTACTGTCTGGCGTTCTAGCCATCGCCTTGCCGGTGCCCGTTATAGTTGCCAACTTCAACACGTTCTACTCGAAATACACTGGCCGGGGATATGGCTGATCACGACGGATGTTCGGTATACTCTTTTTCCACCAATATATATATATATTAACTCTCCGTGCTAGAGGTAGCGGGAGCTACCATAAAGACCAGTGCATGTGCCTTGCCAATCCAGAGCACGGAGAGGGTTAATTAAGAGTGTTATGGTACTTGCAAACGCCGTGATTTTGTTTTTACTGTCTCTTGGCTTACAGGTATGCGTTTCTGTGATACTAAGGTCATAATTATGTGCAGCAGTGAAAAAGTGATAGCTAGCACAAAATATATATAGGATGGCATTGTTTTGCATAGGAGTATTTGCTAAACCTTTACACCTGTTTGTAAGGAGTTAGAAAAAAAATCTACAATGCATAATTACATCAGGAACGACATACGGGTGAGAGACGATATACTTCATCTGAACACCTGTATTATCATGTAATCAAATCCATTCCCCATACTCCTCCAACACTAATGGACATTATGTATCCTTGCTGTTAATGATCGTCATCCCCTAAGTCAATTTATAATACTAATCTATCTAGGATTGTATTAAGTAAACAGTTGTGTGAACGGGTTTATATATAATATGTGAATATACCTGGGTATTTAAATTGTTATTTAAAAAACACTGCAGGTCAGTGTATATTTTTAAAATACCAATTCTTACAATTTTAGGCACCATTTCAAATATCATCAATCAATCAATCAATCAATCATTACTTTAAACAAATTAGTATCCACCGATAATATAGTTAGAAATGTAATAAAAACACGTAATATATTTAAGAAGGATACACACTCTATAAAGAACATAGTATTTTCAGTAAAATAATTTAGGGGTGACAACCATTATTATCAAGAGTACCCAGTATAAAATTATAGCTATGCTCACCTCGAATACAATGATAGGTTACCTGCAGATTAAGAAGGCTCGTGACTGAATGAAAATATATATTTTAAAACACGTATATATATCCGATACTGTTTATCATAAGTACATCAAACTTATATGTCGTGTCACCCCGACACAGGTGAACAATGAGGAATATATATATATTTCGTTAAATGTGTACTGCAGTACTAGTTATATTATGTACGGGAATATTAATATAAGGACTCGTCTTGTCACATATAAATTGTAATACTTACATTCGTAATAGTAATATATATATATATATATATATATATATTTTTTATATCCAAAATCATTAACAATTTAATATAAAATTGTGAATAAT
>JAVCKZ010060608.1:0-15540 GCA_034780755.1 Lepetodrilus elevatus
TAAGATCATTATATTTGTTGAATAAAATTGTTTCCATTTAGTCCGCCGATGAGTGGAACGAAAAGTCGTCTTTTCCAACTCAGCCGACGGCCTATATGTTCTGAAGATATGAAATTAAAATAAATAATTTGATTTTTTTTTTTTAAATAATATTTTGATAAGTAAATGTAAGGGGAGCTAACTTTTTATTTTTTAAAACATTACTGAAAAAAAAAAGCACTGATATTGGATGTTTCTGTTAATGTTCTTACCTTCAGGATCTAGAAGTCGAGTAACTCCATATTCCCGCTCGTAAAAGCAAAACGCATTTTCTAGGTTCTGTTTGTTGCTGTTTTGTCTTGCTTTCCGGAAATCTATCAAGTCAGGTCTGAAAAATAAAAGGTTGTCGATACACGTAAGGATAATTTTCTTCCAATGCAGATTACTTTTGCCAGATCGGCGACAAGAAACGTCTATTACAATGTTACACAGACATCAATGAGTCTGCAACAATAGCTCCAGTAGTTGCTGGGAAATTTCAGGTTCTGAATATAGCACAGGATATGGCAAACAAATGTCATTCACGTTTCTATGAATGCAAGATATTGGAAATCTGTTATGAATGCGGAGGAGATTTATATCTGATATTCATTTCGCTGATCTAATTATATTATGCTTCGTCTATAGACATACATTTTTTGGGTATTTTGCTCTATATGGGATATCCAAAATAAAATATTATTCTATGATTATTAATTTTATGATTTTTCTTAGATATGGATTTTGGATGACAGTGTATATATTTAAATTTAGTTTTAATTTTAGGTGTTTTTTTAAAGTCTCTTCCTTGAAGACAAGTTAGTGTAATTTTTAAACTGTATTACATTGATAGAGTAGCATTGGTTTAATTCATACAAACAAACTTGGCACATTTTATAATCTCACTGTCTAGCATAACTGATTAATTTCTATCGTCCGAGAAAAAAAAAGTATCCAATGTCTGTGGTTGCACTGAAAAATTGTCGATGCAACTTAATTCCAAGATTCAAGGCAGAAATATAAAAAAGCAAGCTCACTTGCTAGTGCTTCATGTTGCAGTGGGAATATCTCACCCATATAAGACAACTCTACTTATCAAAAACTGGCAACAAAACCTGACTTCTAATCAAGATATAAATTAATGAGAATACTTCTAAGGTAATAATAAAAAAAAAGAAGATCTATTCAAGATTTTATGCCACTTTTCAGTGTTCTTGTAGCAAACAGCTTATTTATAATCACTATGCATAGGGACATCTCTGATTGCCTTTAACAGGGAAAAGGTTGAATGTAGAAACACAAACATAGATCTTTCTTATAGGGTAAAAAACCACATAGTTTCATGTATCCTGGATCAGCTGTAATACCCCTAACTTAAAGGTAAAATGCTAAACCCTTGAAAGAGGCTAAAACCCTGACGGAGCTAACGTTACAGACTTGTAGAGCCACCCAATGGAATTTACGTTTTACGCTCGGAATAATTTAAGAATGTGACCTCGTGAAACATGCAACTATGCATCTGTTCACGAACGACACATCAATGTTTGGATTGGATTTCATCTCCATTCATCAGTCTCTTCTCCCTGAGGCAATCGTATCCCAACAACCTATTTATTTGTAAGTTTATACTCGGACAAGATACGCCATTACATCCACAAAGAACCAATAAACCGCCATCACGTATTCTTTAACACTGAATCCGGGTGCTAATACCCTGCAAAGTTATGTAAAACAAACTTTAATCTTGAGGATGACAAATTACAATACTGTCGCTAAATAATAAACGTCGCGGAACAGGACACAAACAAGTTCGGCATAGGTAGGTGGGCCATCGCGAGATGTTTACAGGTAGGTAGTTCGTCCTTAGATGTTAAGGGATGATATGCAACATCACAAGTTTGAAGTTTGTTAACACTCTGGTATGATGATGGTTTATCTGGTTTGGCGAGAACGTCGGAATTCTTTGCAAACTGATAATGATCACTCTGCAAAAACAGGTTTGGGTTTACACGCGTATACTCCATGGGGTATAGCATAGGATACAATGTGCATAAATTTACTCTCGCATAACTTTGTTTTTTGTTTTTTGTTTAAATAAAAAATGGCAGACATTATCCGTATTTCTTTGAAACTTGAATTACTTTTCCACAACTACTAGCTACTTTGTGGGCGACATTCCTCGTCTCGTAAAGTTTCCTCAGGGATTTATTGGAATAACATTCATTAAAGACGTTTAAAATAAATCTTGTTTCTCACAGTTACTCAACAAATTGCGGTTTCCCTTTAATCTCGTATCTGTGTCTGCCACACAAACAGTAAGCAATAAATTTTGAAAGGAAACCACAAAAAAAAAGGATTCTATTTAATTTAACCCTTTCCCTACTGGATGAGTCACTACTGTGTTACAGCATTTCCCCATTGCCTACAGCAGAAAAAGGGTTAATACTAAAAGTCTGAAGCAGTGAGTGATTTATTGCTTTATGATGCATCAGGAATTGTTCATCCATAAGCTATGATTAATATGTAACCCTCTCCCTGCTGGATTAGGCACAGGCACTGCTCTTTTGGGCATCTCTGGTTGCCTTCAGCATGGAAAGAGTTAATAATACAATAGATTGTGAATACAGTAATCCCTGCGCTACACTTGCAACTGAATCGTTGTACGACTCGATTGTTTAATGCCGACTCCCGATGCTCGGCAATACGTGGGTGGTGATGAGAAAATATGTAGTTGGATGTGTAGCATATCAAGTCGGCCTAAAAAAACATATCCATGACTAATCGGGGATGGTTCGACGACGAATCTGCGCGGATTCGATTTGGGGAGTCGGCATAAAACGATCGAGTCGTAAAACGATTCAGTTGCAAGTGTAGCGCAGACTCAAGTGATAATAACTATGTAATTTTTATTTCAGGAATACCGTATAAACATTGACTTTTTTTAGAAAGTAAGTTTTCATTGGCTTACCTGTGTCTGTGCGCGATGGCAAGGAATGCTTTTCCATCTCTCCAACTGGACGAAAAATCTTTGATTTGTACCCCAGGATATCCTTCCACGTGTCTGCGACTCCATAGTAACAGGGCTTCGCGCGCCGTAACGTTCTGGTCCTGCCCCGCCACCACCACCTCGGAAATCTGGAATCAAAAGGCAAGAATTGAGGACATTTGAAACAAGATCGGGGAGAGTATTTGAAATATATGAAACCACTTTTGGAGTTGCTGCCTAGGAAATCTGCAAAAGGAAGAATTAGGGATTTTTTTTACACAAGAAGAGAACTTTGGATATAATACATGAAACCACTGTCACGATAGGTCGAGGAACTCAAGAATCAGAATTCAAGAATTGAAAGATATTTGGTACAAGAATTGGAAATTCATGCGTTTGATACTCAATTCTGTGTTAGGTACTGGGCATGATAGGTGCACCATCACCAGTATGAAGTTTGGGTCGGGCAATGAATAATAGATGCAGATTCTTCAACTGATTTGGATTTAATAGATTTGGTTTAATTTTTCTGTTTATTGCAATGTAATATGCATATAATGTGGTCTTTGAATAGTTTATTTATTTTATTGTATTTTATTATTTTTAAAAACCGTTTGTATTTATTTATTTATTTACTGCTTAACGTCATGCAGGTATCATTCACCAATATGCGACGATCTTTGAACCGTATTCCATTGTATAAATGTATGCTTACATTCTAAATAACAACTTTCAACCATGAAGTATTACGTTAAGTGTTGATAAATGTATATATACATGTACATAATAAACAAGAATACTACATGAATGAAGATCTCTATGTTTATGGTCTACCAGCTCTTATTGTTCGGGATTTACGACGAGGCATACAGTGCACAGCTAAATGGGTCCACATCATATACACGCTAATATTATTCCCGCAAAACTGCTTAGCAAATGAGATCTCAAACATTACAATCTCAATATTGATATGCACGGACTCTGGGATACACATCTGCATTCCTATTTCCAGAAGACAAACACGAAGAGAAAGCCGCAAACTTTGCAAGCTTTAGAAGAAAAAAGGACGTCTATTTCTGCGCTGCAATTCACACTGTTGCTCAATATTGCACGCGTCGATTTCAAAATTAGACGAGTGTCCGACTCGTCCATTTCAAAATTAGACGGGTGTCTGTATGGCACCCATTCCCAATGTTTGTCAAACAACAACACGCCTCTCACTACAAGGTCTGATGAACACGACGCCGCATTCCTAGTCTGTGCAGAAGGTGTGAACTAAACACAGTACGACGTATTCAAACCGGTGCTCATTATTTATTTTCTAATTAACTGCTCAAGTACCTCACTATGGCATACAACCGTATCACGTATCCCTCGTATCGCTTACCACATTCCCATCGGCATCAAGTTGGGTATGATAATGGAAACACTATTAATTATTTCTCCCTGTATTACAATTAACAAGTTATATTGTATTAATTAATCGCAAAATAAAACGTAACAATATGTTCATTATTTAGACACCTTTAATAATCTACCACAAATTGCAATAATGCTTCTAGCTATAGGACTATGACTCGACTCAGTTTCATCTACTGTGATATAAATCAGGCTAGCTAGTTTACTGGCTAGAAATGTGGATCGCTGATACAACTATGTAGTTTACTAAGTACATCGACATAAAAATGAACATATTTCCTCGACCACAACAACCAGACATAAAGCAAAACACTTTCTCCATGTAAACTATTCATTAACTTTCCTTTCCACTTCCGACGACTTAAAAAAATAACATACATATCCGTGAATGCGTAATGAATCGTAGTGATCTCTGTCTCTCAAATTGGTGGCGTACAGTGTTGAAATCTACACTGTCATTTGTAATCATGCACGTACAATAGCTCGGAACCTATACATCTGCAGGTAAATGATCTGGAATTAAGGAGTCCTGTTTAAATGCTTTTCAAAGGCTGACTATACCCTGTGTAAAGGGGGTGTCAGCACAAACAGCCATGAATCGAAAGCGAGAATAGACTATTTTTCATTGAAAAGAAACGTATGCTCGTGTGCATGTCCCATGAACGATGTCTCGGGGTTACGAAACAAGACACCTGGGTCAGAAATCTTCTCAGTTGCCTCATTGCTTTCAGATAATTTGAAAACAATTTCAGAGTTCAATAGATAAATAAGTAATTAAACATACAAAACCATTGAAAATGGTTTTGATCTATTTGGTTAGGATATGCGTCTTCAATTCCAAGAACCACAATTTATAAACATACCAGTGGCTACTATTAAGACTCGCTTTAGTGATTTCCGACAAGGTTTATGTATCCTTTCATACAAGCACTTCATATCAGATAGAATACGAGATGTGGATCTATGATTATGTTTTTTTCAAATTTGAACCTCTGTCTTCGTCATAGTTTAATGTACAACAGTGCAGATTCACAGAGCATCTGAAATTGGGGCACGATGCATTGACAGTAAATAGATACACCTGACTTAATACCAATGCTTCATATCAAATAGAATACGATTTTTGGACCTGGGGGCCTATTCTCACAATGGTAAGACAATCTTAGCGATTCTTACAGTAAGGCTACAAACTGTTCTTAGGCTAAGAAGTCCGTAAGTACGTTTCGAGAATAAGCTCTCAGATTATGTTTTTTATGAATCTGAACTTATGTCTTCAGTTTAATGTACAGCAGTGCAGATTCTCTGAGCATCTGAAATTGGGGCACACAGCATTACATTGACAGTACATAGATACACCTGACTTGATACACTTACTAGTGGAATGTAAACTGACAACTAACTCCTATTATCGTGAGTGTGTTTGTTCTGTTCCAGGGTTATTAGTCTTACACACAGAGACATCCTGTTCAGTAGATCCGACTGTGTTATGCTTCAAGGAATGAACACGACCGGTTTGCTTTTAGGGTGTCGGTTAAGACGATGTCGGATAAGACAAATTAAACGATCTTCAAACGATTCGTGTTTTCGTGACCGGATTAGTTGCTGGTGTGTGAAATTTAAATTAGCATAATATAAAATGAAATTAACATACTTGACGGTCTACTAATGGATATTTCGTCTCAGTAGTGGATAGAATACTGCAGTGGTTTAATAGCACATTAGAAAACATTACCAAAGGTTCCCAAGTTCCAAAACAACGTCGATGGATAACAGTAACTTATACATGCTGTGAAGGATGGGTTGTCTCCCATGGTTCATCCCCACTAAACAACATTCATGTTTCTTACTGTTGTTAAGGGTTTTCTTCCCCACCATAAACGCACTACAACCACATAACTGTTCTATCTTGAAAGAAAAGGAATCATACTTAAAATTCACTGATTTTTCTCGATATTTTTTGTTTGTTATCTGGTTACAATACAGCTAGCATTTCTCTGTGACATTGTTTTAAAAGATCTTCATAATCAGATATATTGAACTCGGGATTCGAACTCTGGAACTCTCGCATTTCTAGCGCTCTAGTCCATTAGGCCACCTAACCGACGAAAGTTCAACTTAAATATCAGATAAATTGGTTGCAATTAAACACAACAGAGATATACGAGCTACAGTACATGTGATAGTGAATAACATTAACATCTCTCCTCAGGAAAATAGTACATACTGGGAAAACCTAGGATATGAAAATGCATCAACGTTACGCCTCAGTTTGATTTGACAAATTGTTAATAGCTACAGTGCATGTGATACGGTAAGTAAATAACATTAACATTGGTCCTCAGGTAAATAGTACATCCTGAGAAAACATAAGACATGACAATGGGTCAACAGTACATCTCATTTTGATTTGACAAATTAACAATTTGTCGTAGGGTTCGGTCCAATGACTCACCCAACCGGCATTGGCATTCAAACAAGCCAGAATATGATAAATAATAAGTGTGAGAAGTTTCCTGATTTTTCACCCACTCGTCCAATAAATTATTTCATGCATGGTAATGGGACATTTATAAGCAGGGATATGCTCAGTATTCACGGAACGTACAAAACGCAGCGAACAAGAAATCGGCTATATAGGCCGTCAGTATCTCATCATACTCGTGGCTACACATATCTCATTCAGAGGTATCAAGGAAATTATGAGTACTAAGAGTGACAATTATGAGTGGAAATGGCCATAATGCTCACGACATAAAAGCTTTTATGCTGGCCTACTTGTCGCCATTAACCCTCTTTGGTCTAATGTTGCGTTAATTCACGAGCCACCCCTTTTCTCTCTCGGTATACACCTTCCCACATAAGCCGGATTGTATCCAACCACTTGAGCCCGCCGATGTCTTGGCTGGCAATTACAGGATAATCTCGAGATAATCTCAGAAATCTCGAGATACAATAATCAGCAGTCACTGTATGACCTAATAGGTAATTCACTTATACTTTAGATATGGAGAAGACAAAACATTGTGTGACCTTGAACTTGGAGGAGGTGTGAGGTGTTGGTCAGAGTAATTGCACAACTGTTGATAAGATAATTGCACAACTGTCCTGCATGTAACGGTGGACTGTAATCCAAGTGGCGCCACTCAATATGATTACGTAGTAGTTCAGTGTGTGTGTGACCTTTTTCAAAGTCACCAATGAATGAGCGAGTCAATTAGTGTATAATGCAACACTCATGGAAACAGTTCATTCATGTGTGGCAACAAAAGGAGAACAATATACATACCTACACTCAAAAAAATAAAAAATGTAATTCCATGACTCGATAAAAAAAAATGTACTGAATTGAATTTTGATTTTTAAAAATTAAAAAATATATTTTAAAAATCAGTATAAAAAAAAAGAAAAAAGATTTAACTATTGAAAAATACATTGTATACACTGGCTTATTTTTTCACTGATGTTGATAGGAGGAAGAAGGAGAAGAGTTTGAAGAAAAGAAAGAGGAAGGAATGGTGACAACCCATTAGAAGAAAGACATCCAACTTCCAACCAGGCTTCTAAGAACTGCCATTCTGCAAATCCTTTCAATTGATAAAAAAAAGAAAGATTGATTTCTGATATTTGGCGTTCTTGGGGTTAAGTAGCTGAACCGTATGTCTATTCCAATGTGTTAATTGCACCGCTTCGTGCAGCTCCATTACACTGTCAGACTAAAGCCTGAGACAATTGTAGATCAGATTTCATCGTTATCTTGTCCCTGCCAACCCCCCTCCCCCCCCCCCCAGCCCCACTCTTACCACTCCCATCCACGTACATTTCACAAACATTTATGTACATAGCGATTAGCCTTGTTGACAAACCATTTACACCTGAATGGTGGGTGGGGTGGAACCATAAGCTTCCACGAAATGTGCTGCGCTTTTACATTCGTAACTGTTATCATTGGTTCTACTTGGCTATTCACGTGTGCATTCATACCACTGCAGTTTGCATAGTATTGCAAGGATGAGCCCTATATATTGGTACCCCTATATTATTATGACCTGCAAACCCTGCATGTTTTTACGTTCTTCAAGCAAGTGACCCATAAAATGCATTGTAGCAGGTTGAAAATGATGAATGACTAATAGTATTTAGTGTAATTTGAGTTGTAATTGTGTGTTAATGGTTATGTTGTGCACCTAGCCTTTAGGCTCAGTGCAAACTTAGCATTTGACATAGCTTCTTTTTGTTGTTGTTAGTGTTGGAATTGAAGGCACGAGCTGTTTTCAAGACTATTTACCTCGTATCACTGTTTGTCAGAGTGTTGCAGTAAATATGGAGGCACCAAATTAGTTTTTATTGAATTTGTGCTTCACGTTGCAGCAGGGATATTTATCCCATATGAGACAAACAACTAAAAAAATTGAATGCATATTTTCTACCACATATGTACTACCGGTATGTATGCCTGTGTCTGAGACAAACAACTAGTGGTGCATAGCAAAATTCTAATTGGCCATTAAATAATTAGATATATTGCTGCAGATTTATTCATGAATAAAATCAAAGCCAAGAACATTATAACCCAATACAAGTCAGATAGTGTATACGTAATCATATTTTTAGGTTACCATGTATACAATAATTATTTTGAATGAAGTATACCTCAACTGGTTTCGGTCTGGTATAAGG
The DNA here is from genome assembly GCA_034780755.1 of Lepetodrilus elevatus. NCBI lineage: Eukaryota > Metazoa > Mollusca > Gastropoda > Lepetellida > Lepetodrilidae > Lepetodrilus > Lepetodrilus elevatus. The sequence continues at coordinate 9,101 of JAVCKZ010060608.1, forward strand.
CGCTCCATTGACATCGAAACCCTTCTTCTTCTTCTTCTTCTTACTCAGACATCCGAACGGAGAGCAACATCCAGCCATTCTGCTTATATCCCGAATATCTCACTAACACCTTGAACATATACTCCGATACGAAACAAATCACATACATAAACCTCCTGTTTGGTTTACATGGGGGTCATCTTCACATTTACGAAAAAAATGACACAAATTGACCGACAACACGAAACATTCCTCTGTTCATATCCAGCTGGCATTAAAGTAGATCCTCCTTGTATAAACATATTCCATAATCCCTGTCAGTAAGAATTCCACGAAGGGGTCATCATCGCGCGGCAGAATCTCGCGACCTGCCGTGAACCGTGTAGGTCATGTTGCACAACTGCCTAAAGACTGACCAGGTCCCACGGGGGAGAAGAGATACACCGCCGACAAACCCCTGGCCACGCGGACACACAGGCATTAAGGCTCCCGAACAAATATCCTCCGGAGAAAGAGAGAGATCGAGCGACGTCGGTCGTACGGGAGAAAGAGAGAGATCGAGCGACGGTCGGTCGTACGAGCCTGGAACCTGGCTAACGGGTTTCCGAGGGGACTGGTCAGGAACTACCACTGACTCTCTCTCCCCACAGGTAAGCACGGCTATCCCCCGTCACGATTGACGAGCCATTTCTAGCCAGGTGTGACAAGGCCAGGAATCCGGCTCACTAGCTACAACCCTAGAGCCGTCGTCGTAGTAATCCCCGAGCTCTTGACCATGAAGCAATTGTCCTTTCTACGAGAACGCACGACGATTCTACCGTTCACGCTCTGGCAGTATGATTTCTTTAAAAATTCAAAAATGGGACCCTACGAAATCAGGCAGGTTTGTTGATACGGGTACATATAAAACTGGGATCTGTCAACATTGTTGTATCTGAAACCTGACCGGGGCATTGTCATTCAGGAGAGACACTTTATCAGCGATCTTCATATACACATAGCCTCGTGTATGGACTGATTTCAATGATAAGTGACACGAGCCTTGCCTAGGCCAGGAGAGCTTGCCCATGTGTTTAATGTCCCCCCAATCCCTCAGACCGACCCTCCCCTCCCCCACCATCCCACATAAATCGTGTGGACTAGGTCCATATGTGAATAAGCCATCAGCGAGGGTGTCAACAGAACCTGGCTATAGAACGGTAAGTCAGGTACCCACAGTTGGATATGGCTCACCTCCTTGGAATGGTGTTAATATATAAAGTATCCCCACAGTCGCGCGTATCACACAGTAGAGCAGCTGGACAAGGCTGTGATATACGACCACCTATTTATCCACCAATAAAAGCTAATATGTCCCTCTGATAGAGGCCAATATGTCACTGCAATCCACAGCTCATAGTGTTGAGTACTACTGTTGTGTTATGTTGACCTTTTCCATGTCAGATTATATGGTAATTGGTACCTGCAGTTGCACCCAGCATTAAATAGGTTAAACAAAAAAAAAAAGGCACATATTGTATATTACACTTATTAGCATTAAATAGTGAAAGGAAATGAATGAATTGTTTTACGTTGCAGCAGGAATATCTTGCCCATAGGCGACAACAATGTTACTTTAAAATGAAAATAATCACTAAATAATTGCTACCAAATACAATTAATATTAAGAATGATACTTTTTTGAAAAGCACTGTTATAATAATAATAATAATAATAATAATAATAATAATAATAATAATAATAATACAACTTGCTAAAAAAACACATCACAACTTAAACCTGTTTGAAATTAATAACAATCTATTTATTTGGTGGATATGAATAGGAAAAAAATATGTATTCATAAGCGCTTCATACCGCTGCACTTGGCGTGAAGAAAACACATGGATGGTGGCCACAAACACAATCTGGAAGCTGGTAGAGACACACTGGGGTAGAACGGCAATCATTCGAGGGGATATTCTATCATCGTGGCATTTAGCATCCAGACACACTTCTGTAAGATGGTGTAAGATGAAACTGAGGGCGTTCCGAGTCCTGTCCGTGAGCTGGATCAGCTCTGAATGTCAAGGAACATCGGGATGGAAGACGTTCATTGATGATGCCAAGTCATAACCTTTCCAAACTGACTTTACTCCGTCAAACAATTGATAGCACATTTTGGAAGACAATTAACACATGTCACGTGTATGGATTATATAAATAGCGTGCTGGAACGAGAGAGAAAAAAATCAGCCGTTTATTCCAAATTTCATTGTTTAAATATGATTATTATTATTATTATTATTATTTATTATTAGCGATTGAATTAATGCTTTACGTTGCAGCGGTAATATCTCACCCATAGGCATTATTATTATTATAATATAGTATTTCTGCGAGTTGTTTACGATGGTAGGAAAACCTGCAATATCTAATTGTCACATTATGAGCCATGGCTATTACAGAAAACACAAGAATTTACGCAAAATTTCAGAATTTCCCACGGATTTGAAACTGGTCTTAGCAGTGAATAAGGTACTGGCTAACCCAGAATGGATTCAAACTGGGACTACTTGTTTGGTTAGCCCGAGGCACTGCACCATCCTGCTCCTGTAAGGCGTGTAACTTGCCCTCCTGAGTGACGGCAGTTAGCTTGTACTTGTCAGAGTAATTATACTAATTCAGAGCAAGTACTCCAAGTGTTACACCACTTGAGTAAAACACATGTTGATAAATCGCAAGTAAAACACATGTTGATATATAGGTATGCAAATGTTATGGAACACAAGTAAAACACATGTTGATATACAGATAATTGCATGAATAAAAAAATTATATTTTTTTGGCGCTTCATACCGCTGCATAGTTTGCTTATAAAAATGTTAAATTATTTAGTACCTATGTAAGAAAGGATCATGCAGATCCTGGGATTCGAATGAGCCAAAGGGGTAATATAACCCCGCTGACCGAGACTAGTAGGAGCATCTTACATTACACCCCGCTGACCGAGACTTGTAGGAGCATCTTACATTACACCCCGCTGACCGAGACTAGTAGGAGCATCTTACATTACATCCAGCTGACAGAGACTAGTAGGAGCATCTTACATTACACCCCGCTGACCGAGACTAGTAAGAGCATCTTACATTACACCCAGCTGACCGAGACTAGTAGGAGCATCTTACATTACATCCAGCTGACAGAGACTAGTAGGAGCATCTTACATTACACCAGCTGACAGAGACTAGTAGGAGCATCTTACATTACACCCAGCTACACCTACATAATATCTATGAACAAATTATTGATGAATCATGTCTATTGAAATGGTCGTAAATTTCATACTAAAGCAATAAAATATCCTATTAATCAAAATAACTAATCTACAAAATCTTCCTTTTTCATTTGCTCCCACTGTTAATCATAGTCATAAAAAGCTCATTTATCAACATATATATAGTCTCTAAGTAACATAGCCATTCGTCATACTTATCCACACAATCATTATTATCCCTCGGAAACATGTGTTAGAAATAGTTTAACCCCAGGGAAACCAGTGAAAATTCACCTGTAAATCACATCCATTTATATTCAACATTCTATGAAAATTGCTTGTAACAACTTTCAAGTGTGTCTCATATCTGAGTCACTCGGTCGAACAGATGTTACGCAGCATGTAAAAACATTGATGACACAAAGGCTATTTCTAGCTCGCCTTGTATATTCCAACATTATCAAAAAGCTTTGCCAAAAGTATATTTCCAGGTTGCGATAAATCATCCACTCCTATAAGAGTTTGGAGAGTGTTGAGATCGGACACAAGATATAGACGCAAACACGAACCATCTTGTTTTTCCTAACAATAAATTGAAGAAGAACCAAGTTTCAGTTAGGAGATCGGCAACAGAAAGCATAAGTTTCTAAATACATAAATAAAAATTACATAGATTTGAAATTGATATAAACTTATGTTCTTTGCTTTGGGGCAGATGTGTTTTCTTTCGCAATTCATGTGTAGAAATTGTAAATATATACCTATATATACTAGTGAATACAGTTACCCCTCATCCAAGTTTCCCAAGAAAACACTTGAAATAATCCTTGGAAATACGGCAAAATAGGAAAGAACTAAAGTGTTCTTGGCACAGTGGGGTGAGTGTCGGATACAGCGGCCTTTTGATGGGTTCAACAGGTTTCTTCACCCTCTTGGTGATAACAGACCAAGGAGGGAATATTGAATAGCAATGTTTACACTGCCTGCACGTGGATGGGGAATTGAAGTCATCATGAAGAGTTACATTTTATGCCATCAAGATTCGAAAAGTCTAGTCAATGAAAATATACAATTTTAATTTATGTCAAAAGTAATAAACATTAAATGAAAAGAACTGCATGAAGACAAAATATTACGATATATAAATATAAATTATTGTGCTGTATATAGATACTACATGTTTTACTATTTATTTTCTTGGTATTAAGACTTAGTACCAACCAGTGCTCGCAGGTTTAATGCAACATTGAGAACTACGGATGTTGCAGATTTCATCCTGCCATAAAATACTGACAAGCCATAATACAAGTGAAAGAAAGTTGAAATCAGCTCTAAATCCCAATTTAAAAAAATAATAATTAAATAACCAAAACTATTAAAACTAGTAATCACATTTAATTGAAAGTTAAACTTTCCATCACCCTATGCATTAAACTTCTAAAAAAATCCATTTACTTCCACAATCTAAATTATCTTATCTCCTTTGCAGAAGAGTCTGATCGAGTTTCTCTCCTCCATTCTACAAGGCAGCTTACGCGATGTTATCGCCTCAACAAAGAATCCCCAACACAAATGTCGAGGTGTCTTCCCCAATACACCAAGCCTCTACCGACAGCTAAACTATTATCGCTCTCCATGTGTATTTCCTTTCCTCTGAAATGCTGCAAACATAATCCTCTCAGAACCTATTGGTAATGACTCAGAGATGGAACACAAACGTTCCTCACGTGAGCAGTTAACGTTTGGATATTTATCTGGGCGCCGATTATTTTCCTGCCAGCCCTGAGGTCTCATATTGCCTGCGAGAAATGTCACATTGTGTGGTAATAACCCGACATTGGCGCCATAGTCCTGCTGTCTGAGAATCTGCCGATTCCAAGCCCAGGTAGACGCGGAAACCATTGTAGTCAGAGAGATTGTCTTGAAGTCAGAGAGATTGTCTTGAAGTCAGAGAGATTGTCTTGTAGTCAGAGAGATTGTCTTGTAGTCAGAGAGATTGTCTTGTAGTCAGAGAGATTGTCTTGTAGTCTGGAGAAAACAGACTTAGACTAGCAGGTATAACAGACTTATTTGAAAAAAAAACATTCTTGAGAAACTGCTAGCAACACCAATATTAGTATAAGAATTTCTACAGTTTAATATCTATCAAACCGTTTCACATTTTGTTTATAGAGATTGAGACCTTGGGTTGGGTTCTATAGAACTATCATGGAACTACGAGAGTCCTAACTCCCATACATTAACCCTCTCCATGCTGGAGGCAACCGGAGATGTCATAAAGAGCAGTGCCTGTGCCTAATCCAGCAAGGAGAGGGTTAACATAGAGTTACAACTCTCGTAGTGCTACCGCTGCTCTGTGGACAAGGGGCTTGGATGAATTTTTAAGATAATTTTATTAAATTATTCTAAAATAAAAAATACTCATCGAAGGAAATATTTGTATATACAAAATACCCACTGTTACTGAATGGAATTATTTGTATATACAAATATAAATTGTGAGTCAATTATTGAAGGAATTATTTTCAAATACAAAATACCCACTGAACGACATATTCTTAACCTTACATATAAAAGTATCTAAATTACATATGAAGCTACAAACAGAAACTATGTGAAACATTAAAAACTAGTCCATATCTGTAAATCTAGTAATGTTATATGTCCAACAATGCGCATATTTCGAGTGGTATAGATCACAGTAATCTTGCAAGTCATGATTATTGAGGAATGTATGAACAATACACACCAGATCATCATAACCCAAGGACTTCCTATATTTCATCCCATAGGATTTACTAGAATCCCACAGAATCAGTTAAACCATTGAGATGGTAATTCTATCATAATGGATCATCTGGAAGAACATTAGTATTTGGAATTCTTACAGAGAAGAATTTTCTTTAAATCAAAGATAAAATGTATGTGTATATATAGTATCACTAGGTAATTATAAGAGCTATGACCTCTGACCTAGCAAGCTCACCTTAATTCATCTCCCATTAACCTATGAAATTTAATCCATCTCAGGAACAACTAGTGCATAAACAACTACCGGTATGTAGGATAAATCAACCATTTAGGATAAATCACCCTCAATATCAGATAAATGCTTCCAGAAATTAAGGTTGTTGGTTGGTTGATTTGGGGTTTAAAGTCACTTTCTAGAATCTTTCACTAATATCATGACTTGCATGCATATGTA
>JAVCKZ010060619.1:0-15539 GCA_034780755.1 Lepetodrilus elevatus
ATGATTTATGCAGGTCTTTTGCCTCTTACTTTTGCTACTCTGCCACCTACTTCCGATTCTACTGAAACCACTGCCTTTAGCATTGGGAGAAATAGTCAGGAATAGCGTACTAGTGTTAATTTCGATCCCTGCATCAGTTATCTCAAGCTTGTTATTTTAATATGAACACCTCCTCTAATTGAAGCCAACTGTACTGTCCAAACACAGAAGTGTCAGCACGGCTTGTATAGGACATGCAAATCAAACAACACCATTCCTGGCAGGGACGGGGTGTGTGGAAGGATTGGTTCCGAATCAACACCACCTTCAGAACCAACACCATCTTCCAGAAGGTCATCTTAGAACCCAATGATCCATCTTCTAGAATCACAACATTAGATGATGCGCTATCACGATACCATTTAGGAATAATTAAACTGGTGCTTGAAAAACAGCTGCGATGGAACAGGAACCTGCAGTAACCTGGAGACTGCTAAGTACTAAACACCCACGATAGCCGTGATGAGCCGCCACCACTGGTGCATTATAAACCAGGCTTATCTGGGCCTATCAGGATTTCCGTATAGTTCATCATGCTATTACTTTGCGATACTGTATCTGACATATAAAGCTACCAAAGCAAACTCTATTAAATTGATGTGATGTGACATCACAAATATAAAATTGACAGATGTCTGACTACACATTGATTACTGGTACATCTGTGTGCGAGGGTCGCATGGCAAGTGGATTTACGATGGATACTGAGATAAAATATCATGTGTTTTGATAATCGAAGTGTAAACACTATTCTTTCCAATACGCTTAAAAAAACTATCGACGATGATTACTGTGACTACCCTAACATTTTGAACAGGAGAAAATAATTACATTTATAGCTGTTCGAATTATTAGAAAAAAACCACAAGCTAAGTGCTCCAGTCCACTATATCCAGCTGTAAATGGGTACCCAGTAGGATGAGATAGAAATTGAATGTTAACCTTCTATCACCTGAATTGGCAGCTTGGGTTATATACTCCCCAGGGATTTGAGTAGGTAAAGTGAGTGCACATTGATCCATTTATAATGCAGAGCTTTGAGTGGATATAGCACAGTTGACTTAATATTACTAATATAATAAGAATTATAAAAAACAGCCTGTTCAAAGGATGGTAGTCAAATGTCATGTTTGGCAGCCAACATGGGATAGAGTGAGTGGGCTTTGATCTACATCACAGCGGGAATCTTTCACTCGTATGCGATGATAACCAACATGGCAGAATTATATCAAAAGAAAACACACCAGGATATTTTTGGCAATATAATGTCCAGCCTTGTATTTTCTCTTCTTTCTGAAGGGGTATGTGTCATGGGTGTGTGTCATGGGTATGGGTATGTGTCATGGGTATGGGTATGTGTCATGGGTATGGGTATGGGTATGTGTCATGGGTATGGGTATGTATGGGTATGTGTCATGGGTATGGGTATGTGTCATGGGTATGGGTATGGGTATGGGTATGGGTATGTGTCATGGGTATGGGTATGGGTATGGGTGTGTATCATGGGTATGTGTGCCGGATGGTAAGTGTTTTACAATGCTAGATGGAGTAGGTTACTAAATATATCAAATATGGTAATCCTTCTGTGGACAACTTTTTTCCAGTCCTTTTCTGACAAATTGACAATGTGTAAATCAATCAAAACCTTCAATGAACACAGGGAAATATGACACACAAAGCACTCATCATTCAACATCAAATGGTCATCAAGATGACACTCCAATGTTAAGAGTTATCTCCGACTGCAAGTATTGTTTGTAGATTTGAACTGCTGGTAACTTGGCACTGATACAGATTAACAATCTTAAATAGAAAAGTCTAGAAAAACCTTAGAGATCCGTGCTACATAATCTGTAATCGTACCATTATCAACGAAAATACATTTTCATCATGATGTTCAGGACAAAGTTGTTCATTAACGTTTGCGATTTCATTCCAGCTCGGCGATGAAAGAAGAACCAGCAAGGTCTAGAAAGCAAGCCAGGATTGATATCAAAAATGCCTATCAAGAATTCAATCCAATCATCACAAATTCTCTTTGCTTATCTTCCGCAGAGCGTAATTGGATGCTATTGCTTGTTCTATCTTAGTCCAGCAGGAACCCATGAGAGCTGAGACAATCGATTGATTAAGGAAACAATAAAGAACAATTCAGGAAGAAGCTTGTAAATGCTTATACATGTTGCAGCTTAGGACACATTCATATCTGAAACTGCTGAATGCGTGAATTAAAGTGATGAAATGTGGCGCCCGGTCTGGTCCACCACGAGGCAAATAAAAGCCCCGAGTGAAGATCAATACAAGTATTACGAGGTCTCATTGCGCTTTCATTATTCTTGTTTCCCTTGAAGCATGGCTCTTCCACTTTCTTCAGATGCTCTGGGAGTCGCAGACACCGGCACGAGGACACCATGCCGTGAAATAATCGCAGAAGCCATTCCGCTTCCTTCCTTCTTGGCAACGTAGGACAGTGCCGGTGCAATGTTTCAATGTTTCAATGCACCTTTGACGAGGGCCGAGGATCAATTCTCAGTTAGGATTGATGACGACGTACCGAGAGCCGGGACGAGATTCATCCAACTGTTCTGATTAATGTTCCGCGATGTATATCAGATATGTCTAGAGAGAGGTGGTAGCCAGAAAGATGGCGTTGGATCGGGAAAGATGGGGGTGGGAGGGATGAATCAATATAGACAACAAGGTGCTAGATGTTGAGAGATTGGACAGGAGGGAATTTAGAGGAATGGACGCCTCCATGTTGCATGTCATAAGAACTTTCTGATCTACAAGCTAAACCATTAATCTGAAGCTGCTGTTGAAGAGGTGATAATTAATCAACTTATGCAAATGTCCAAGGCAATCATGTAGGTACAGGCTGAGAACGGTGTGTCGTAAACGCATTGCCTGCTGTGTTGCCTGGTGTGTTGGAGATGCCGTGGTTGACGTAATTGTGGACCTGGCTTGAAATCTCAAGTAACAAACTATCACCAGTGTCAAGCTGTGTGCTTGCCGTGTCCATTACCCACTGACCTAGCCTTGTGGCGAAGAACACAGACACAAAGTTTTCTAAATACCAGACACTAAGGGGACACTGGGGGGACACTTGGGGGTGATCCACTGGGGACATGTTTCTATTTTACCATATCTCTTGCCACTATGCACCATGTGTAATTTATTCATTAGGGATGGGTATCATTTCCCTTTAGCTTGTATTTTACCCAGGTACAATAGAGAAATTCTACTTCCTCTATTCCTACATCTGTGCAAAACCCCCAATAGAGAAATTTGTCTAATAAAATGTGATTATTAGTACCCTATTTTACTTAGTTTTCCAAATATACCAAAACCTGTCTATGTTTATTATAGATTGCATTGTGGATATGTGTGTAAATGTATGTATATATGGAAAGCTGTATGTTCTTATATTACAATGTGTGATTCTTGAGAATAAATTTCTGGGTATCGTTTCTCGAAGCTCTCTTAGTAATGTGTTATCTATCGGCAAAGAGAGTGCTATGGTCCCTTAGCGGCTAAGAGAGCTTTGAGAAACAATATCCTGTTCTGTTCCTTCAGCATTACTACATGTCTGTCCTTAATCGTGTTATTTCAATATCCATTAAATACCCCTAACAGTAGTAGACATGGCACACCACCCAGTGGACTCCGACCTATGACCTACTGACAACAAATTCTGAAAGAATTAAGACAATGGACTAAGATAATATGATATGAGATTTGTATCATTAATAAGATATCCTGCACACAACAAACTTGCTACATTTCCAGGTATAGCCTTGTTTACCACCTTTGACTAATCAATACCATCTGGACACCCTAGACCATTGACTAACTTTATAATTATTGCAAACAATGCATATTTGACATTAAATATACACTCATATTGAGTCATAACAATAGTTGACCATGTTTATAAAGGGCTATAACATTGAGATCTATCCCAAGTGGGTGTGAGATTAGCTTTAGCTGTTTTCAACATTGTATCAGCAATGGTAGTTGGAGATTTGTTTATAGAGGGAGAATACAAGATAAATGTGTGATATGGTAACAGACTGATGACTGACACAGACAAACCAAAGATCATCATCATCATCATCATCATTATCCAGGAAAAAACAAATATGCATGGATTTCTTCATTGTGATAGTAAAAAATGTCAGTTTTATTTTAAGTCAAACTTATATTTCTTTGGTAGGCCCAAACTTGATTTTCTCTTTCATACCAATGTCAGCCTAATAATATTTCATGTTGCCAATGACAACCAACCTCATTGGATGTTTGATTGACATTTCGTAACAGGATCCAAAACACAACTCTCATCCCAATTTTCTAAGCACTGCTGTGAAAATAGTTGTGGACCAGCTCAGGGAGACAGAGGCTGGGGACTGGTGATACCATTACAGCAAATTAGATTTCATCCGCGGGTATACTTAGGATAAATATGTGGACACAGCATTCCACGAGGACGGGGATCAGTGGCAGCCAGTGCCAGAGTTTCCCGCCAGTGCAGGCAACCAATATGTGTTACTTGATGTTTCCAACCAATGTCTCCAGTCAATGGTTCTAGGAATTAATAGCGAGTGTCTGCTTCAAGCCATGCCTTCCACCTATGTTTCCAACCAATATTTCCAGGAAGTGTCTCCAGTAAATGTTTCCAGCCAATGTCTCAAGCCAATGTCTCCAGTCAATGTCTCCAGCCAATGTCTCCAGCCAATATTTCCATCCAATGTTTCCAGACAGTCTCTCAGGCAATGTCTCAGGGGCAACTAACAACCAGTGCTGTTTCCAGACATTTGTTTTAACGATTTGTTTCCAGCCAATGTTTCCATAAATTGTTATCAGCCATGTCTACAGGAATAGTTTACAGCCATGGCTTCCACAAATGCTTCCAGCCAATGTTTCTAGATAATGTCTCCAGCCAATGATTCAAGTCAATATTTCCAACCAATGATTCAAGTCAATGTTTCTGACCACAGCCAGTGTTTCCTGCCAAAGTCTCCAGCCACATCCAATTGCTTCCAGGCAAAGCCAATGTTTCCAGCCATAGCCAATGTTTCCAACCACAGCCAATGTTTCCAGCCACAGCCAATGTTTCCAGCTGCAGCCAATGTTTCCAGCTGCAGCTAATGTTTCCAGCCTCAGCCAATGTTTCCAGCTGCAGCCAATGTTTCCAACCACAGCCAATGTTTCCAGCCTCAGCCAATGTTTCCAGCCACAGCCAATGTTTCCAGCCACAGCCAATGTTCCCAGTCCTGACTCTGCCGCCACAGTGTCTGAAAGCTGGGGCAGGGTTAAAGGTCTAATCCGCACAGCTCTGACATGGACTTATCCTGTGTTGTAGGCAACCACCGACAAACTATCACTCTTAAACAAGGAAGTAATTGGTAGAGATTATGATCGCACACCAACTGTGTAAATCAATTTGAATCTCGATATAGACCACATCATCTGACCATTGTGTGAGGTGATTTTCCAGACATCTACTGCTTTAAATAGGATGTCTTCAAAGGTCAAGATGTCACCGTAGTAAATTAGGCAATCTCACATCTTCCCACACACCAAAGGAAGTGTTCAGTATTACTGACTGCACAACCTCTAGTAAATGTTAACCTCAGAGTCCTGTGGTAATATTTTAGGATTACTATCAACTTATTTAATATTGGAAATTGAAAATGCTACGTTTTCGCTGGATTAGTTTTCTAGTATCTTGATTACCATTGAAATGTCAGTATTATTCACGGCAGTGATGTTATCACAACTTTTTTAAAGCAGTAAAAGTATCCAATGTGATAACACTATAGCTGATTAGGTTCTCCTAGTGTAGGAATTCACTCCAGGGCCTCGTTGCTCAGAACTATTGTAGCTACAACTGTTGTAAGGTCAACGCTTTCTATTGTGGCGGGAACCCAGTTACAACTATTGTAGCGCTACAACTGTTCTGAGCAACGGGGATTGGAAACTCTGACCGAACTAGTTCGTCACACAATTACTCAAGGCATGAATGTCTTTAACATACAAATAATGATTGAATATAATAAAACTTGCTGAGTTACTTTTGTAATTTTCCTGTATCAATAACCTAGGAGTTTGCATGACAGATGCAATAACCTAGGAGTTTGCATGACAGATACAATAACCTAGGAGTTTGCATGACAGATACAAAGCCAAAACATATTCTAATGAAATATATCTGTAGGACAAGACTACATGTCAGACACTGTACGGGTGGCAACAGATATTTACTCTCGGGTTGATTTGAGGTCCCATAATACAACCTCATTAAAACCATATCCGTTCTCACTCATCCAGATATTTGAAGAGACGTTATGAAAGCTTAACATTAATCTGAGCGAAGTGCCATCGATAGATTACATCAAAATGACCTTTTGACTCTACAATGACTCATTGAGATGGACTAATATAATTTAACTACCGTACTATACAGTACATTTTAAACCAATGAGCATCCTGCTTATATAAATATCAGCAACATTTAAAAGGAAAATTAGGACCGGCTGTAATTCACAACACACTAGCTGCAGATTTATGCAAAGAGTGAGTGAGTGAACATGGAGTTTAACGCCGCTGCGGGAATCTTTCACCCATTTGCGACGATTTATGCAAAGAACATGTGTACACAGTACTTGTAGATATTTCAAAATGATTGTTTCTCCAATGAATATTACGTTACAAATTCTGACAGGTCTAGTACCATTATTACCATGAAAGTGGGCAGCAGTTCACTTGGGTATTCAGCATAATTTACATTGCTTTATAATTCCTCTATGCCAGCCATTGGTAAAATGTGATTATTCTCGCTGATTGTGAATGATTTGCCTGAATGTACAACAAGTTCCCCCATTGAGGTTGTTAGGTAATATTACCTCCACATATGAATGTGAGCCCGTGATTGGCTGCGGCCAAAAGTTAATCTAATTGCAGTCCAATAAATATCTAAATGGATCAATTTCGGGCCAGGAAGTTACAACAATTTTAAGTACGATTTCATGCTCAACATAAATTCTTTATGAGGATTTGTGAACAAAATCGTACTTAAAATGTTTTGTAACCTCAGGGTTAAAAGTTCCCACTCGCAAAGCGGCCGATCCATTTCACGTAATGTTAAAGGTATCCTACGTGCGAGTAGACATTTCATGTTTTGTTATTTATATCATTATTCGGGCGAGTACGTTTTAAAGTTAAGTTCCAACCCTATAACCTTGGGACTGGATAGGATTGTGATTATATCTGACAGACTAATGCTAATATGTGGTGGTGTTATTTCCCCTTGTAAATTGTATACTTTTGGTTACTAGTATAGTTCTATGGAATGTACTCCAAATTGACAATAAAAAGAAAAATCCATATATGTCTGACAATGCAAGAAAATGTCATCTGAAGATCATGCCTGGAATGGACGAACTATTCACTACATTACATGATATAAGCGTGGCATTAAAGTACAGTGCTCCCTCGATATAACGCTGAATTTGTGGTCCATGACATGCCACCCGCGTTATAATACCCGCGTTATAACAACAAATATAATAAATAAATAAAAAAGTTTTTTTGTTTTTTTTTGTTCGCGGTGCATCGAAGGCCGTTATATCGAGGGAGTACTGTAGTTTACATGATCACACATGTTAAATACTTTGCTAACAAGTTTCAAACAAGCATCTACGTGGAGAGTTTATTCCAAGTGGTTAACAAAAGGGCTTCTCAGTTCTCCATGGATACTCTGCACTGTCTGATCTCGCCATATCAATTTTCTACTTCAAAGAACCAGTTACACATTGAAGAAGATGTATAAAGCTATAGACACGGCGTAAGACATGAGTATAAGACAAAGGTGCAAACCTGTTCAAAGAACTCCTCCATAAAGCCCCCCGTATCCACGGTAACAGCAACATCGTCGGCATCGTCATCGTCGCTCTGAGCCTGAAAATATAATAATAATATCCATATAATCAGACATTCTGAATCAGACATGTACACACATATAGGTGCATATTATGTATCAGTTGCATATGTATATGTTGTCATATTGGAAAATGAAAATACATGTTGTCATATCAGTTGGGAAATATATATTGGAAAATAACCATTTTCATAATGAAAGACCTGCAGAGACAGGTAGAGTCACGACCTATTGGAGATAATACGGGCCTAAATTTCGGGAGAAATTTGCAAAATCTCAAATGGAACCGCATAGGCCCTGACGAAAATATGACTGCCATGTTACTTTCAATCGGAACATGACTATTGAAAGGACATTATACACGTGACATACAAATTTACATCACATACTAGTATCACAACAGTGTCAAAAGATAATGAGAAAGCCAAACATGTTTAAAATAAAGTTGCTCTAGCGACATCTTGATAATGTTGTAGAGCAACATCTTGATGAAAGTTGTTCACAGATTAACAACGTACAACTTTTCAGCGCTGTGAATTCTAACACAAAACAGGTTTAGCGTGTTCATGATACAGACTTGAACTGTTTCCCCATGTTCAACTTCAAACATGAGAATTTCTGCATATCAACAAATTATGTTGATGATATTATTCGTGTGCACGTTTTAACTTGCACGTCTTTGTGGGGAAGCCTGTCAAATATAACATGATCTACGGTACACAATTATGTGATGTAATACAGAGCAATTCTCGCATGTGAAGTTAAAAGTCTCTAGGTAAAGCCTGTCTGCGTCGCACTTGCATCAGTCTCGTAGCAAATGGGTGAAAGATTCCCGCACCGACGTTAAACTCCATATTCACTCACTCACTCAGTGTTTATACTATAGACACAGATCTGCATTCGATCTGCGCTCTGAGTATCACGTGGTACTTTCAAAATATCAGTGCTCATAGACGTCGCAATTTTGTTCGAATCACATGTCTCGAGAAAGGCAGCTGATTAGCTCTTCGATAAATTTCGACCCAATGCAAGCACAGGTTTGAGCACATGCGCGTCTGGTGTCTCCAGACACTGCGCTCCTGCGTCAAATATAAAACTTGTTTGATACCTGCGTACAACGCGCGTTCGATGCAGACGAGATGCAGACGCGACGCAGGGGGTTAGCACACGAGCGTCTGCGTCTCACCTGCGTATAGAAATGCAAGAATCCAGACGCAAGCGCGATGCAGACACCCGTGTGTGCCAGGCTTAACCATTGAAATTATCATGAGTACCGGTATACTAGTACTACCTTGTGGAATATAAATAATGAAAAAGAAAACATATGACAGTGATCATGCTGCCAGTGGTGATATGATATTCTCACTAAGACAGCCGCTGTCACTGACACTGTGGTATCATGTCAAGCTGATCTGTTACTGTAAGGCAATATGTGCAAATTGTCAAAGATGACACCTGGTCAGATGAGCTAATGGTGTCATAACACCGTCACTGTGTCAATCAGGTTTACTGGTGAGACACTCTCAAACTGGCATCATGTTGTCATACGTCAGACAGATATTCACTGTAAAAACAAATCACTGATGCACTATCAAATTGATGTGACACCAAAAAAAATGATGCACTATCAAACTGATGTGACACTCTCAAACTGACATCATATGTCATACTGTCAGACAGATATTCACTGTAAAAACACACGACACTGATCTGATGCACTCTCAAACTGATATGCACTGATGTGACACTCTCAAACTGATGGATATTCCCACCAGACAACTTCAAGATTGTGCATGATGATGATTCAAGGATTACCACAATGTTGATGTTACAACAAGAACTGAGTTTATTTTTGTTGAGTAGCCAGACCTGTATTTCTTGAAATAGTCCGACTGTATTCTTGGCTTTTTTATATATTGGGGTTTAGAGTTGCTTTCAAGATTTTTTCACAAATATCATAACTTGTCAGTTTTAGGGCAGGAGGAAACCTGCAATATCTGTAGTACTGAATATTGCAGTAAAGTTGTGAACACCAGCTGGTACTGACAGACCAAGGATGATAACTGCTTTGCCACTCTATAGACAGCGCATTCTATCAATATCGCATCAGAAAGGTAACTCGTGAAAATTGAAACATGGGTGTAGAGTGCCCTTGAGATTCCAGAGAAGTTATTCAACTTATTGTAGTCACATGTTTACGATGGCAAAAACAGTTGCTTTTAAAATGTTGGGTACCACTACCATGCAAGATTGTTCCAACACCTTCTGTCAAAACATGACTGTACACCAATCAGATTTGGGACTTCTTCTAGTTCTTAGTTTGAATTAGGGCATAGAGCCACTTTCTAGATTACATTTCTCATGGCCCTGATCATGGTTTGTCAGTTTACAGTTGGAGGAAACCTGCAATTCCTGTAGTACTGAGCGTTATACTAACCTAAAGACCGACTGGTAGTGATCAGGTGATGAACCGTATAACACAACAAGTGCACTTCGACAGTACAGATAGCGTACATACATTTGTCAGTATAAACTGATGCTGGGTAGATTCAAGCGGGTTCAAACTCAGGACTTTTGGCTCTGAAGTCAGACTACCAATGAGCTACCAATGATCCACCCTATAATCAGATACGATCTAAACTCCTGTACATTAGCATGGAGTTACTAAGAAGTTACGACTCTTATAGTACAATGTTCGAATTAATAGAGGGTCCGGGGGTCATTTGAAAATCTGCAATGTTAAAGGTATCTGTGTGACCCCCTGAAATTTACATATTTTACCACCATTAACATTGGGCCTATGGAAAATTACCCCCTTATTATTTTCATTATTTCGAACACTGTAGTTCTACGATTGTTCTGTGGAACGGGGGCCATGGTACACCTGTACAAAACCACATAACTCTAAAGTAACCGTAGCCCCAACATTAGCGGTCTACACCATTGTTAAGTTTGGAGTTATGGTTACATTAAGAGTTACGTCATTTTGTACAGGTGGTGGGCCCAGTGCATTTCAGATTCCGACAATCTGACAATCAGGTAGATGACTTAGGCCAGTACAGTGCTATCCTGACAATCAGGTAGATGACTTAGGCCAGTACAGTGCTATCCTGACAATCAATATGGCAGTCCAGTACAGTGAGATTTGGGGAAATATCTGGCTGCATTTGCTGCTGTGAGAAGAGATGATCAATATCTCAGATATGCACGACCATTCATAATGCATCAATTCTCATGTTTCAATATTTCACTACTGTGCCATTTTAACAACTACCTGCTGATGTCATGTCATAGTTTGCAATGGAACTTAACCATGGTAATTCCATTTTATTAATTTTGATAACATCAAAACAAGATTGACAACAATTTTGTCAAATCTTCTTAATAAGGGAGAATAAACCATTGGCTCCAAAAGGTTGCCATTTACTCTGTTGTTATCAATTACCATTTGGTCCAATAGGTTAACCATTGGCTCTCTGAAGTTTGACAATATTCAACTGCAGTGTTCGAATTAGTAGGGGATCCGGGGGTCATTTGAAAATCTGCAATGTTGAAGGTGTCTGTGTGACCCCCATCCTCTGCCCACAGGGTGAAGCACTTGAAATAATATCTTATCTTCGCTGCACACACCCTGTGTTTTTATCGCCTACAAAGCGCCATCTGGTGTGCACTGTTGAGTGGTCCAAGTCGTCTAACTTCGGCCGACCAACAAATAACTTGACAGTTTGGTTACCGGTACATGACAATATCATAAGAAGATTTTCGAAGTATTTCATATTAATGCATTAAAAAAGAGTGAGTGAGTGAATATATATATATGGAGTTTACATGTTTAACATCACTGCGGGAATCTTTCACCCATTTGAGGTACATTGGGTAGCGATGTGTTTGTTAACACACTAGATGGAAGCAGGAAGTTACTAACATGCAATAATGCATGGCCACGGTTTTAGTATGGCAAACATGACAGCATCGCTTTGGCGCCAATCTATCAATGAGATGCCTTGCATGAATTTACTACGATATCCATACCACAGGGATTACTATGATGATATTTTATGACCTGTTGGGAGAGGGTGTATGACCCCCTGAGAATTACAGATTTTATAACCACTAATGCCTATGGAGAATGACCCCCTTATTATTTTCTTTATTTTTAACACAGAACTACATCAATCTCCTTAGTTTAGTAACTCACTACTTGCTATAAACACCTGATAAAGTTGTAGACTATAATTGTAATATTAATAATAAACCAAAGTAGTTATGCTAGCTGAAAGTGCAAGATAATCTTGTATACCATAGTTCTGAGGTAGTCTCTAAGTCTAAATAATAGCATAATAGTTGAGAGAACGATCGTAATTTAATATTTTACAAGATTATTCATCACTGGTCGACAGAAAATAAATATAATTGTCTATAGTTTAAACCCTAGTATCCCTAAATTGTTTAGATTTGAATCCACAACTATTTGAATTTCTAAGTACTGTTGTCAATAGCAGTAATTATCATAAATTTAGACTTCTGTTACAAATACCAGTAGCTATTTTGTGTCACCTTTTCCTGTCGGTCTCACATGTTTTCTGCAAATTGTATTTTTCTTATTCATGTTTTATTATAGTTAATATGGCTTGTTCATTTATTATCATAATTTTTGAAGATGTAGTACGAATCACACACGCACACACAAAAACACAGAAAAATCAGCTTTCAATTTAAGTTGATGATGTTATAATAGTTTCTCTCATTTAATTAAATAAACATAAAAATACTGTAGAAACTCATTTAATTAAATAAACATAAAAATACTGTTAACTAGTGGGACATGAAAAATAAGTAGCTGATTGTTAAGTACTTCACTACTTGTGCGGTCAAACAATTTTCAGGTCAAACTTTGTCTGACCACTATGTAGGTCAACCATATGTGAGTGCATTTAATAGACAATCGTTAATAACAATGTCAAGATCTATATAAAATACAATCTATTTTGGGCACGTAACGTACATAAATGTTGATAAACATTTGCATATAGGTTGGATGCTGGATGTATTGATTGTAACATATAATTGTAAGAGATATTGAGTGACTAATGTCATACGATACGCAACCAGATTGTGTTTTTATCATGATTACTCATCTGGGGAAGTGATATACCTGGTCATTGTGTGTGCACGTCGGGGGTACAATTGACAGTATGTCAATAGTTTAATACTTGCCTATCATCATGATCATGCTTAGAAGTTATCGGTCATGGAGATACATCCAGACATTGTATATATATACTTATATACAAAGACTCGATCGTTCAATGTTGTATTATATTTTATATGATGTGTCCACCGATCAGCCCATACAATAAATTATTTTTATTATTGATGCCTGCTTACAAACATTAGTAACGCAAGCTGCAATTAATGAATTATTAACCCTTATATGTTCACATCAAATCAATATAAATAGCTTGTACACATTGATGACCATGTGAGTGTAGGTATTGATATCATGTGAATCATAGCTTTACCCCGTCCACAGCAGATGACGATGCAGACTAGCACACCCGTCACCGACTTTCTCAGACTGAGCTGTCAAACTATAACTCCCACCTCATAACCTGTGACACATTCAAGGTCACATCCCACAAATATTATTATAATAGTAGCAGTGACATTTACTCTAGACAGCTTTTCTACAGCAGAGTAAGCATGATCTGTGAGGCTTTCATTCATCGTCAGGGCCAAACCCCTCCCACCCCGCGACTAAGCTTGTGCAAGGTGCCCCTCGCGCTAGGCTCGTATTACTGGGTTTGGGGGGTGGGGGAACAGTTGTTATTAGATGTATCTGCAGTGCATGTGTGGTGTGCATGCAGGGTATGGTGTGAGCAGTGACTAGACTAATACAAATCGCGCTGTCCCGTCACATACAGTCACTAATATAGACCGTGTACACTGGTCAGTGAAGATTCGGCGAGGGCACGATTCAGTCAACACCTACCGCTTTCAAAGCTGCCAGACGGTCCTTCGTCATTTTCACACACAACTACAGTCCGGCGAAAGGCCAAAATTTCACATATATCCGTAAATTCCTTTTCTAGGCCATAGATTGAGGCTGAGAATGTACAGAAACACAGCTCAAATGACAACCATCAAATCAATACAATTTTAATATTTGCATGTAGACCGACTCCATTACTGCGCATGTCAACAAATCTGTTCCTACTTCCTGTAGCATACATTTCGGAGCTCCATCTAGCGATGAAGGTCGATAAAGCAAGGAAAACGTCAACTTATCTTTGCAAAAATACTTATAAGAAAATATGTAAATGCATTTAAATATTCGATTTTCTTGATGCGTGTTTTTACAAGATAACAAATCTATCGCATAACTTGCTCTGGTGTTATACTTCACAAGTCATGAAGCGCCCGATAAGCTTTAGGTGCCCGAAAAATGTCTAACTTTAATTAACATTTCCGATAGGTCTATCTATTTATTTTTTAAAAGTAGGCTACTTATTACTAGAAGCAAACGTTAGATACTATTTATCTTAATTAATGTTGACAGTCCCGAACAGTCAGTCTGGTGTATAAAACTATTAAAAAGAGTTCACCATAGTTTTACGCAAGGAAACGCAGAAAAACTGGATATCATATCGCTATAACTATTATAGTTAACTAGAAATGTGGCCTACGTATGCCGAATGTACGCCTACATGTACAGTTAAATACGTTGTTTTTTTGTGCTGCGAAATAAATAACGTTTTCAACTCAATTTATTAGACGTAAATGTAGAATGCGCGTAAAATAAATATTGAATAGATCTCTAGATAGCTGCAAATCTGTAACTATAAGATGCCTCGTTTACTATTTTGCTATATATTATGGCACCCTATATAACTATTTTGCTATCTATTGTGGAACCCTATATCTATATCTATAAGGGTGCCATAGTAGATAGCAAAATAATAAACGTGGCATCTTATAGCTACAGATCTGTCGCATATAAATTGGATATACATGTACAGTATTTGTTTTCAGTCATCATTTTCCATTTTAAATAGGCCTATATGTAGCCTATGTAGGGCCTGGATGATTATTTTGGGGTGCCGAAATCAGGATGGTGGGTGATGGTCCCGATTCAACACCCCCCGGATCTGTCCATGAGTCCTTGTTTTTAAATACATAAATGCACTGTTAAATAAATTACACATGTATGCCTAGGGCCTACAACATAAATACTAGTAGGTGTAGGATTCTTTTAAAATAGAGCCCATGCCTTTCTCTCCAATGTATACATATATGTATCTTTGTCAGGCGCGTATAGCTAGGACATTTCCTAGCTAACTTTATTTTTTAAACAAAACATTATTAACATAGTACAGTTACTAGCGAATCCACATGAAAACGCCCCTAGCTACGTGCCTCTTTGTTACGAATAGCACGTGTAATGTCATAATATTTAATCCATCAACTACAGACTGTAGTATTGTATCTACTATAGTCGTGTTCATTTAAATAGACCTCGTGTTTTTTGCGATCCATAATTCACACGGGTGTGAGAGCCTAGTTT
>JAVCKZ010060630.1:0-29782 GCA_034780755.1 Lepetodrilus elevatus
GTGATTAGTAGGTGTTCTTTATTTAAAATATGCCATAATCCAAATCAATCACGAACGCGGAAGCGCTACAGCGGGTGAAGGCGATAATAGGTCCTGGGCGATAATAGGCCCGTAACCAGTGCACTAATCAATACGTGCTACCTCGCAAAACAAGGATACAATCTCGCAAAACAACATGCACACTCACTCATCAATGGTTACCCCAGTTATTATCGGATCAGAAACCTTTGCTTCTCGACATTGACTTCAGCTATCCTCCTCTAAACAGAAGGAGATTAGCTTGTTGTTTACGGACTCTCGCCAACAGGTTTGTGTCAATATCCCGGTCCTCAATTCATTGAACAAATTTGTCCTAGCCATCAATCGTGCAGGGAACACAGTGCTTAAACACCTTGGACCGGATGTCATATGTGGAACCGTGGATGGTGGAATTTCCAAATAATTATACCGAAGTAATAGTATAGGAACAGAACAGAACAGAACAGAGTTTATTCTCATGAAATATCACACCATGCAAATGGACATAACTCAGTGGTACGACTAAAATATGATGCGTAACGGCAACGTTTGCTTTCAAATGCCTACATAGAACAGTTGATGCATCAAAGACAAGATAAATAGCGGAACGTTCCCTATATTCATATACAATAACTATAAAGTACTAGGACTAAGTGCATCAGTAAATAATAACTTTCGGGTCGATCAATCAAACGTAATTAGTCTCAGATCGAAATTCGTTTGTCCACTATACAGGTCTATCAACTATGATATTATGCCTTTAACCTAAGCTGCTTGTACTAGAGTATACCCTATGGAAGCAGCTATAATACTTTGACGTTAAGGTTTAATACAGTATGGGGACATTAAGGTTGCGTAGGTGATTGAAAACCCTACATGTTTAAAAAAAAAAAGAATCAAGAATATGGTTGCAGATATACAATAATAATAATCTTAATAATGTGAACATTGATATTGCGCCAAACCCATGCTCGAAAACATGCCCATGGCGCTACATCATTCATTACCCCGATACATTCCTTCTCAACAGCATGGGGAGTATACAACCCAAGGCTATTAAGCTCATCCTTCCGGGTACCCATTGTCTGCTGGGTGAGCAGATACATATCGTTAGACTATTAAATAGGTCAACTAGATGCAATTATATTGGTTTAGCTATCTTTTAATGATTTTTAATCTTCTACTTGGGGGCCTTTACTTACAAATACGCACAGATAAGTTCCACGGACAATGGACATACGATCTATCACAGACCGTGATAAGTGAGACTGAACTTTACTGTGTCATCAAACCATTCTACATAAACCACGATATCTCACGATCTCTGTGGCAGATATTACCGTCTGTTTCTACATCGATTTTCAGATAAATCGGAAGATTTTGACATCAAACCCAAACGTGGGCCATAGATTTTAGTTCGCACGTAATAAGGTTGATACGAGAAACATATCAATATAAATGAGATACTATAGTATACAAACTTTATGTACTGATTCTTGATGAGCTAAATTTATTTTTATAGAAATCTATCTATGTTATCCATTATATACTATGTAAGCATTGGGAATGAGTTCATCATAGATTTTCAATATCTCACTAAGATGCTTAGTGAATTGTCGTTATCATAAACTGGGGTATCTTTCAAGGCATTTACAAATACGTTTAACATAAATAAAGCAATGGAGATAAGATATTATAGTACATCTTCGAATTAAATTTGGACATAATTAATGTTGTATCGGTATAATAGAATCCAGACGTGCTCAGTGTTTTGCAATGCGCCTATAACTCGTACAATTACCCATTCTCAACGACTATTCCTGAACGTCAACTTTCATGGGAATGCATTCTTGTGGTTCGATTGGATTAAAATGTCAACGTGCTCCTATAATATATACGAGACCAGAATGGTTAGATGGCTGGGTATTGTTTCTCGAAGCTATATATCTACTACGAGACCATAAGGACACTCGTAGCCAGCTCTGATACATTGGGATCGTGTACTTACGAGAGCGCTATGGTCTCATAGTGAATATGAGAGCTTTGAGAAACGATACCCTTGTTATAGCCTAAGTCAAGCCAAACCAAATTCCAGTGACAACTTGGATCGCGATGCATTGGCATCACTCGCATTGAATTGGCGACGGTGAATGTCGGCTAATGAAGACTGTTTGGTGTGTGTTCAGAATATAGAGATCTTGATGGAGTCGCGTGGAATTGGTCGGTACTCAAGTACTTTGGTGTCGGTATGAAACCGCATAACTGTAGGTAATTGTAACGTAGACCTTTACCATAGTTTATAGTAGTACATCATATATTATATACCAGATAGTGTATAGTAGTACCTCTTATTAGGGCAACGCCAATTCGATTAGGAGAGCTCGGAACTGCGTCACACGAATACCGGCATAAGTCTAGATTTACGTCGTTTCCTGCTATACATAGTGAAAGGATTGCGCAAGCTCTGGCCCCGAGATTACGAAACTTTTCTGAGTACGATTTCGTACTCGACTCAGAATTTTGTTCATAAGACGTCATGTGACGTCATAGTCTGAGTACGTTTTTGTGCTCAGAAAGTTTCGTAATCTCGGGGCCTGGTGTATGTCATCTGCTCTAGTACAACTGTGGTGTATGTCTAGACTTACTACTGGTACAATATAACTCAATTACAGTCCCCTCATTCACCATAGGACACTTTACCTGTTTACAGAGACCCCCAAGCTTCACCGCAGGATTACAACTCTACCCCCTTGCTTTAGTCTACTGTGCTGTCTGTCTGTATCATGCATTGCTCCTATGTCGTAGCTGTCACTTCCAACAGCACCCAGTTAACACATTGCTTGCACAGTGGTGTTAACAACCTAGATAACACATTGCTTGCACAGTGGTGTTAACAACCTAACAGCACATGTACAAATGTTCATGATAAAATATTGCTTATACATTGCACAGTTGTCACTTCGAACAGCACCAAGATAAAACAATTGCTCTACCAGGAAACTTAAAAAGATAAAAGTAAAATGCAGGGAAATAGTAAACTGATAAACACACAAGAAAAGCTATATGAAGAAGACAAGTAGACAATTGCCTGGAAACTGGCAATGTTCCCATGCAGATAATCAACATTCCTCCAAATAATAGTAAATAGTCAACAATAAAGCAGAAACATTCCCATCCATAAGGTACTATTCACATCTCTGCTGCAGATCATTATTTGTAATACTCATGACAGTACATTTCTATATAATGTTACTCAAATATATGCGGCCATGTCCCAGATCTTACTCATACACATGGGAGGTAATTTCCGTTATAAACAAGGTAATTTTTCGATAACACTCTCATTTTCATTCCATTTTTGTGCAGATCTATACATAGAAAACTGGCCTTGGTTGTATGAAACGCTAATGTTTCGTTAACTAATGTGACGTTACGCTAGCATTGAAAGTCTATGCAGGAATAACGGCTAATCATGTCATTAGTTAATGGCAGTTTCATACAACCGGGCCCTGAACTTTTGTCCAGGAAATATTTGCAGAAATAATTATTGTACCATAACATAATTCCCATTGATGTTGTAATACTAGACTTCTGGGACAGGTGTATTGGACAGCTGTGAGTACAATAAATATATACATCATCTGTCATAAGTATATATCATCTATCGTAAGTATATCATCTGTCATACAGTATACGTCATCTGTCATACATCACCTGTCATACATCATCTGCCATACAGTATACATCATGTCATACAGCATATTTCATAAGCCATACATCATACATCATCTGTCATACAAGACACATTATCTGATATACACATCATATAATATACTAAATCTGTCATACATCATGTGTCATGTATACAATATACATAATCTGTCATACTTCAGCTGCTATACAATATAATACATCATCTGTCATACAATATAATACATCATCTGCCATAAAATATACATCTGTAATACATCATCTGTAATACATTATCTGTCATACATAATCTGTCATACATCATCTGTCATACAATATCTTACATCATCTGTCCTACAGTTCAGTAATTCAGTAATTCATGTTGTGTATGTTTAGCACCATGATCATAGCAGATTTCTGATAGAAGCATTAATGATTAAATGCATGAAATGTATAAAGCTGCACTCATGATGTATATCACAGTATGTAGTTCCTCACAACCTTCTGTATGGGGCGGCGGCACACAGGACAGGGCTTGCCCCGACTCTTCAGCCGCTTGGCACACTTGTA
Organism: Lepetodrilus elevatus; assembly: GCA_034780755.1. Classification (NCBI taxonomy): domain Eukaryota; kingdom Metazoa; phylum Mollusca; class Gastropoda; order Lepetellida; family Lepetodrilidae; genus Lepetodrilus; species Lepetodrilus elevatus. The sequence continues at coordinate 4,279 of JAVCKZ010060630.1, forward strand.
GCAGCACACCTGGTGGCCGGAGTTGCCGTGGATGATGCTGCCAGTCTTAGGCTTAGTCAGACACAGAACGCACAGGTCCGAGTCGGGCGCCACACCATACCTGGCGCCGGTCTCCACGGGGAGGAGTCTGTGCTGTTGGGCTGGTCTGTCGGGAGAGTCCTCTAATGAGGACGACTCCTTCCTCTTGACGGCTGCACAACTCTTCACCGGCCTGTCACGACTTGAAGGCAGTGATTCTGATGGATTAGAGTTGTCTTCCCTTTCCAGTAGATGGCTCCTCTGATTCTTGGCAGTCTTCTCATTGGAGGTTTCCGTGCATCTTACGAACAGTTTATCGAGCATGGGATTTGGGTAAATACTGACATTGCTCCGATGGACTGCTGTGGAACAGACTGTGGAAGAGACTGCCTTTGAAGAGACTGCTGTAGAAGGTGCTGCAGTGGAACAGACTACTGTAGGTGCTGCAGACACAGCAGCAACGTTAGGAACATCTCCGTCCACCTCATCCATGTACATGTCCAGCAGGTCAGAGTGGACGGAGGCTGGACACTGGTCAGAGGAGACGGTCAGTCCACTCGCCCGGTGGCTGGCCGGACTGAGATGCAGATCTAAGCTGGACGGTACGCTGGACAACATAACGCTGATGCCGGAATCATCCTGGGTCTCTGACAGATGGCAATCTTCAGGAACAGGATGTGGATGACAAGATGTGGACAAGGGAGATAACTTGTCATCTGCAAACTTCCGTAGTTTCCTTGACAACTGAGGGAAAACATGATAAACATCATCATTTGTGGACTTGTCAGAGTGTGTTATGTCTTTGTGGACAACATTGGAAGCGGTATGACAGACAGGGCTGTCCACAATCTCAGACTCTTCTGTTGGAACGTCACATTTCTTATCCAGCTTGGACAGTTTTTCAGGCAGCCATCCAGGTCTCATCTTCCAGCATCGATTGCAGTATCGCTGATAGGCGGCATTCCGCTCCTCACACTCAGGACACACCCACTTGTCCTGCAAACATAGCAGTGGTCAGTAACCATGGTAACAGCCAGTTCTGAGCAGCCAGTTCATGACTGCTTCAAGTTTCATTTATAAGCAAAGAGAAGTTTATTTTACAATTTTCAAGCATAATTCTTTCATGATTAAATCCTGACACATTTATTAACATTACAGTAAGATATTCCTCATTGGCGGGTGCCAACATGAAGGTGGCTACGTCACAACAAACAAGCAAGTCTCTATGATCCAGGGAGATGTACATACTACAGCAGAGGCATGTCACTCACCGCCTCCGGTAGTTCCCGGTCAGACTCGGAGTCCGTGGCACTGGAGTCCGCCCAGAACTCCACGTCACTGTCCCCGCACACCACCAGCACACCCTGCAACATGTACAGACAGGATGTTAGCACGCTCTCAAGGGAGCGGAAGTGACATGGATCAGGGAGCAGAGGTCAGGGGTCAGAAGACATGGACAGATGGTAGTAAATTTCTAAGATGTACAGATGGTAGTAAAGTCCTCTTATCAGAGCTCTTGAAACAAGAGAATATTGCAAATTGAGATGGCTGGCTAAGTATACGAAAAGAAAAGGATGTTAGCACGCTCTCAAGGGAGATGTGTAGAGAGTTGTAGAAATGTGTAGAGGTTGGCAATGTGTAGAGTTGAGGGATGGAGGTGTGGAGATGTCTAGAGGTGTGTGGAAATGCGTGGCCATGTGTGGAGATGTCTGGAGGTGTGTGACGATGTGTGGAGATGTCTGGAGGTGTGTGACGATGTGTGGAGGTGTGTGGCAATGTCTGAAGGTGTGTGGCGATGTGTGGAGATGTCTGGAGGTATGTGGAGGTGTGCTCACCTCGCCAGACATGTCAGACAGATCGTCAGACTGTGATTGTGGTCGGCACGAAGACGACGACTCCAGTTCATACTCGACGGAGAAGGCGTCAGACTGGTATTCCATCGAGATCGAGTCCTCCTCCACAAACCACAGGTCGTCCGTCGAGTCCTTCACCAGCACCGTCTCCTTGTCCTGCAACATGACGTCTCACAACTACAGGACATGTCAGAGCCAAGCAACTGCCAACACTAAATAACCATGGGTAGGTGACTGAGTGATTTTCCATATGGATAACGTTGCTGTGGGAATTTTTGGGTGAGTATAGTGAGTATAGTGCTATTAATGGGTGGGAATAGATGTGGACTGACCTGCACACTGAGGATCTCACTGTCGTCAGACGGGTGTAGCTGGACCTGGAAGTACCACGGGTACGCGCCGGTCTCCGAGTCGCTATACGTGACACTGATAGACGTGGAGTGTTTCCTGGCCGGGCGGCCGTGAGATGTGCTGGAACTGCTCGACGTCGTGTCTGAGGTCAAACAAAATGTCAGTGATAATGTGATAAAGATGAACCAAGAATGGGTACAGAACTACAGATAATACAGTAGTTCATAGAAGGTGCAAGGTGAGGATCTAAGGATAGTGGCCTGTACATCTGTATGATGAACATTGTTCTCCTTTCAGCTTGCTCATGTTAGTCTCGTACCATTATAGCGTTATCATTTAGCCAACTCAGCCATCAACGAGAATCTTGAACTAATGCTCACGTTTTCTCTTTTTCAGATCTCTCTTCCTTTTCTTAGCTCGGACTTCTGGAACAGGCGTGGGAGCCAGTTTGCCTGATGTACTATCTACGACATCTTCATCCATCTGCAACAAATTAAATGATAAAGTAACTGGATGAACATATCACATATTTCATTGATAACCAAGAACATAGTAGTATAGGATGCAACTGTATACAACTTATTTAAAAGAAAATTATTTACCTTTTTCGCCTTACTGCCTCCTTCTGACGTTGGGTGCGATGTCTGCGAAACCGTCACTGTAGATCGTGGCTGCGACCATGTTGCTGTCGATTGTGACCTTGCCGCTGTTGACTGCGACCTTGGTGATGTAGACTGCGACCTTGCGTCTGCTACTTGCGACCACGGCACCAGTCTGCGCTTCCTCTTGATGCAGGTGTCTGGGACGGGGGTGCAGTGCTTGGACAGCAGATCTCTGGAGAACATCAACATTGCAGGTCAGTCAGGATGCTACATCACTACGTCGGTGTCAGGAAACTCCACACGCAATGATTACAATACAATGCTTGACTGAGATGACTGCTGGCGTACTTACAAGACGTCGTTGATGGTGAACTTGTCCACTACAAAGACTGCTCCCAGTGGGTCGTCACGACAGTACACAACTCGGGGGTCATGAACATCGTACAGCTTGCGAGACGCGATGTAGTCTTTCAAGTAGAAACAGATCTGAAGAAATAAATAATTCTCTTGAAACTGTCTTGCCTAAAACGCAACATAAAAATATATATATGCAAAAGTAAATGTGTAATTAATTTTTTTCATTCTTACGATTCATGATTGGAGATGGTTCAACATGTAGGAATATCTATATAACCATGAATAACCTTGTGCTACCTTATGTATCACCTCTGCATAATCACGTAAAGCTAAAGTTTATTGTTGAAATAATGGCGTAACTTCTGACCTCTTTCTTCGTAAACACTTCGCCTTTGGCTCCAGCCGATTTCAGCAGTGTTAGAAACATTGGCTTTGGGCGGACCTGCAAGATGGCACTTAATCATATTAATAATTGTGTATACTCATCACAAAAAAATACATTCAATATTCATTATCGTATTAATAATTGTGTAAATAAATTCAATATTTGTCTCCAGTGCCAAAGTTACAAAAATAATACTGACCACTCAAATCCCACACTACTTTGACCGACACTAATTAAAACTAAACCTCACTTATACGACTGACCACTGATAACAAGCATACTGACCAGTGGGACGGTGATGGTAACTTCCTGCTCCATGACAACATGGCCGCACCCTGGCTCCACCGTGATTGGCAGCGCCGACATCTACAACATGCAGAACACACAGGTCAACTTGCTGCATAACATACTCATTTCTATGAACTGAAACTCATAACTAGAGGCTCTTCTCATTGAGATAGCTATACGGGAGACATGGTGAGATACCGTAATTACTCTAACAATTCAAACCCTCTAATAGTTCGAACACTTAAATTAATTGCCAAAAATAATGTATTTCTGACCCTAAAATTATGAATATGGGCAATATTTTTCAAATCCTAATTTCTAATTATTAGAACATTAATTTTTCAAATATTTTTTTGGGTCTTATTTTATTTTATTTATTGAATCCATTTCATTTACAATCATAATTGGTATTTTTATTTGGTTGTCCCTAATTGTATGAATGTTCTGATCATTTTCAATTTTCCGATTTCATAATAAAACGAACATATATACTTTTAAAAATTATTTTCTCTTGTTCAATTTATTAGAGTAATTACGGTAGCCATTAAGCTGGCTGTTCATGGATCCTGGAAGTTTTTCCAATAAATATTGTTTTTACAAACTAGTCATATTGTCGACGCTCTACAATTACAAGTTGCCGACCCTCCGACGTACCTGAACAGTGTGTGGAGCTGCCCCTGTCCTTGTGGTCCTCACGTTGCCTGGGAGACTCGCCGGGCTGCGTTGTTTACCTGGGTCCGACGCCATACCTGTACAACACAGGAAATACACATGATATACATATGAACGTGATTACTGTTGTGACAGAGACTCAGATAAGAATAGTGTCGTCATTGCTTTGTAAAATTCAGAAAAGCTTCTTAGTCAAATTTTATTGACCTAAAATTTATTTTTATTTTGTTATGAAGAAATATCAATGTCAATTTATATTACAGTTACAAAAATCACATTATTAATCTTTAAACTTTAAAGATTTAAAAATTAACCATCACCTAGGGGTGAAAGTAATCTTGAATTAACTCCAACTTTGACACTAATTTTAGAATGATAATCATTAAATAAGTTGCATAATTATACACTATTAATAATATGGATACAAATATTGGAAATATTTTCATTAATACTCTAAAAACATTTGTTAATAATGATAAGTCTCCACATAATATTTAACTCAACTGACATGTGCATCATGCGTCCAAATACTCGAGAGTAGGGAGTGCCCCATTCCATAAATGGGCACAATTTGAATCATTTGTTCGAGACGGTAGTGGTGTAAAGCTAATTTTAGGAACTACGCAATAGCCGGACACTAGCTGTCTGTTCTGCCCTCCGTTCTGCCGCGGTTCTGTGCTGCGTCTTATCACGTCTACACCTCGGCCGTGTACCCAGGTGTTTATCAGTCGTATCAATATTCCATGGAATCGTGTAATTACAATTATTACAGTCGATGGATAGATAACCGAGGCCTGACATGAAAGTTACATAATAGTAATCTATAGCTGTTAATAACTTACAGACACATGCTGATTACAATTAATTTTAACACACAGATCTATGATTTGGGGAAACTGTCACAGATTAATAACCAACTTTTTATATAGTCTTGGTATATTTTATCTATGTGTGCAGTTGTCAGAATGGAAAGCTACTTTCAAAATATTCAAGTATTTATTTCAGAAACATAATTCCAACAGCAGATCATGTGAGTGGTACCGTACATTTCCACTTGTGGCTTAGCTATAACATGTGTAATAATTAATATTTAATTAAATAATAAATTTAATAATAATAAAACTATTAAAAAAATAATCACAATAAAATACTAATAAATTATAATAAACATAAATAATATTGAATTGATTCAGCAAATAACAGTCGTTTTTGTTTTTGCTGGAAAAACAAATACCCGAGATTGATCCATTATATAAGTTATTACAAGAACGGATTTTGCTAAAATATCCAATAATTTATGTAAACATCTGTAACCTGGGAATCAAATAAATTGTCTTTATTAATAATACTTTATTAAAAAATAGTAGCAAACCATTTTTAAATTTCAAGTTGCTGATAATATATTATCATTCATAATGTGACATATTGTGGTTCATATAATAAGCGGCAGATGGCCTTTAAATAAAACAAAAATGGGTCTTTAACTCACCTATCTACTCTAGCAGCTGTTTACAGCTGGTTTAGTCTTTCTAGGAGCCAAATCAAGTCTAGATTTAGGCCAACTCGGGCAATGTACGTGGATGTCGGGTGTCTTGGAGACAACTGCCCATATTGTGCATACGTTCTAACATAGCACCCCTACAGCAAACATTACAATTGCGCATGGTTCAGCGGTAGATCTATCGACATTTTAAACACGACATCCAGATGAACCCAAAACATGCCTCAACACGTTCCGACAAGCTACACTTCGGGGGAAACACCTAAACACTCGGACAGGTTCGGACAACATCGGCATCCAACAAATTATAAGCAGCGATGCCATTCGGAACTACGCGATGTGACTATATTCAGATAACTTTGCACGTACAGTCATGTCTATTTAAAATTTTAAAATATAGCACCTGATGCAAATCATCATTGATAGTAGTACCTATTCTAATGTGATTATGTAGCTTTGATATGATTAAAAGTACTACATAGACTTATTGGATACAAATCTGCAATTACATAGGTAACTTTTAAAGTAAGGAATAAGCATAATTGTAGGTAATATTTAGGGATAGGCATAGGGCCTACTGTGCACATGTTTAAAAGGTTTATATAACATAAATAGGTAGGCCTAATGTATTATATGATAGGCGAGTAATAGAATACTTACGTTGACATTCTTCACCTGAACACATTGGTGTGCCGTATGTCTTGGCTAAATACAGTTGTGGATGACCACGATCGATCAGAATTAATATAGCCAGGTTTATACACGCAGCAGATATTGTCATCACCAGACTGCAGTCATCTATAATTATAGCCTACGTAGTTGTTCATGTCGGGACATGCCATTTGACACATTGTGTAAATTAAAAATATCTTCATAATATAGCCTATCAGTATCAAAAAGTCGTCCCATTTAACCTTTGTTACGTAAAGCGAGTATTCTATAGGCCTATTCCGTAAGCTTACTAAATTATGCATAGGTCTACACGTCTTATAAAATGTAGGTATTTTATATCAACAATACAGCAACAACAAAAAACATTTGAGGCTGGGATGTGCTTTATAAAAAAATATACAATACTGATTAAAATTATGCTGTAGATGAAAGTTTAACGAACTATATATAATATAGAATAGACCCTAGCCTAGATGCGACTACTGAGTCCAGATCGGTAGATCTACGGGATAGGCCTACTGTATCTTGAGTAGTAGGCTACATGTAGGCCTACTCATTCAAAGAGGTAATCGTGTTAATACATTGCAAAACGCCAAACGGAGGCGTTATTGCCGTAATTATCATGTAAGCCTATATCATGACAATATTGTACCCTATGAACATGATAAACCAAAAGTTGGATACAAAAGTACAATGGACAATACCGCCTGTGTTCGTATTGCCTGTCTTATATTGTAGGCTTGCGGCCCCCCTAGAATTGGACAATTTTGTTCAATAAACATGATATTTTGTATTATGGTGAAATTAAGAGCCCCCTCTAAAATACACTTTGAGCCCCCCCCCTAACCTGAAAGTCTGGATCCGCCCCTGCACAATATAACCACCGATCGCGATAACCAGACAGCAGAATTTAAAACAAATATTTGTATTACATTGAAAATAGTCTACACAAAATGTATACACTAAAAGCAAAATAGCCCATTTTGTTAGACATTCTTCATATAAGATACGATCTAAAAATCATTAGGTCTACTTGTTTTTACATTTTTGTATTATTTACGATCTCGTTTCCGACTCCTAAAGATGTGATCATTAATGAATAGTCTCTAGTACGGTAGTGTTGTATACCTTATCTGCTTCACTTTACTATGTGGAGTAGCCTATCATGTGGGCTAGGCAAGATGTTTGTCTCCATAAAAACTGACCAGTTAGCCCAATTTAAACAAACCATTCAAAATATTACTCACAGTAATACGGCATAATTAAAAGCTGATTATAAAAAGTAAAAGAATGTCGCTATTTCGGCAATTAGGGAAGACACCATTATGATCTATTCTTAAATATTTGAACATTCTGTACTACTAGTATATTATAAACATGTACAATGAATAAAATATGAATGTATTTGTTTACATATAACATGCCAAGGACAAGATAGAAACGCATTTAGAGAACAAGTATAGATAAATGGCACACATTTATTACATATGATACAATGGTGATTTCACAGCAAGGAGAATACAGCTTATACATAATAGGCAGGAAAGTTACATACATACAGTTACTGAGTATATATTATATACAAATATGTATAGCTCAGCTAGAATGGGAATGTTACAATAGTATAACTTATATGTACAGATCTATTCAGCTTGTGTTAGAGATGTTCCTGCTGTTAAGGAACTCCATAGCTGGGACGGAGGTGTCAGTTGTAGGTTCACTGTTCACAGTATTTCACTGGTCTGCTTACAGTGGGGTGAAAACCCACAGTTACATAATACCCATGAACACATGTACAAATGATGGCAGTAGTGAGTAGACTACCAAACTACCAAGTATAGACATAGCATGCTACTCTTCCCAGCAGGTGACATGGTTCTCCTCTGTAGACATCATAGAGAAGATAACTGAATCCAATTCAAAGCTTCAGGTCGAAAAGCTACTTGGTCTTGAAATACACAAAGTACAGTAGACCTCGCATATACCAGCCTCACATAAACCGGACCCTCGCATATAACAGACTAAATCTGAAGTCATGATCCCATCTGACGCTAATTGCGGAATATGCATATAACAGACTTTTCATACAACGGACAGAAATAGCTGGTCCCAATGAGTCTGTTATATACGAGGTCTACTCTATATCACTACAGCTATTGTCATTCAGACAAGACAGCTATACTAGTACCATGATACAAACAGATAATCTGAATATCAATACTTTATTCATGATGATAAATAGTGAAAGATAAGTCTGGAAGTCATGAGGGTAACATCAGCTGAACATTCTCTTATAAATCTGCCGAAACTCGCAAGCTCACGATGCATTTCTTTATGCATTTTTGTTTTAAAAAAGAAAGTTGTATTTTCTTACAGAAAACTCATTCAAGAATAGTTGTGAGTTTATACAGATCTGGCCCCGAGATTACGAAACTTTTCTGAGTACGTTTCTGTGCTCAAATCAGAATTGTGTTCATAAAACGTCATGTGACGTCATAGTCTGAGTACGTTTTTGTCCTCAGAAAGTTTCGTAATCTCGGGGCCAGGACGCAAAATGGACTTAATAGGCAAGAAACGGCAATGCAATATTTCTCCAGATCATGCCCGTTCATCCCGATCTACAGGACAATGATAGGACATTCCAGACCATTGAGGATAGTAATCCGACTTTTTCACTTTTCGTGTCGTAACGCTGTCGGATCTCAAACGGGAGCCATAATCGGCACTGTATGAACGCCGCATTACTATAGATGTGTATCAGGGGTGCCACATGAAGCGACCGAAATAAAGTCCCCTTTACCTGCGAGGATGGGTCCACTTGTGTAGTAGTAGGACTGAAAAACAGTTATTGTGAAACTAGTCTGTGTAAAGAAGTCTTGTATCTGCGGGAAATCTGACCTTAAAGATATAACATCATAGATTAAGTTGTCGTTTGCACCGAATTGGAGTTAAACAATCAAAGTGGATACGTTTAACATACATATAATCGCTTTTGTAACTCCAAATATATTTGTACATCTGTAGGATAGGTAAAATCCCATTGCAGTTTACACTTCCTGTATAACCCGAATACAATTTCCTCTAGATGCACGACTAAGGGAGACAACTCTAAGCATTGAAAACGATCAAAGTAACGGTTCACGATCACTGGCATACCTATGGGAACGTCGAGATAATTAATAAATAGTAATATAAATATTAACATATTCATAACTAGTGAGACATGTGTAAAACCGTGCTAGATAGGTCAACCATCTGTGATAGATCAAATTAATGAATATCAGTCTTACGCGTGTATAATTCTTACGACCCGACCGGTATTTAAAAATCATTATTTGCATAGTATCAGAAGGAAGATAAAGCACCTTTAGTATTTGTTACACTGACTTTACTTTGACTTCCAACAACACAGGTGTCCTTTTGATAACACAGTGGCGTTCCAACACGTGGGCAGAAAGCACGTCCAATTCCGGTTCCGGACGTTCAGATATGTGCATCACAAGAGGGGCGGCATATACATTCGCTGTTACCTCAACGTGTGCAAAGCCGACGAAACCTCTGGTCGGTGTCAACGTGACTGCAGCCATCGACATCGTCGTGATGTAGAGACAAATGGCCAGTACGACGTGCAGATCTTCCAGGGTCCATTGCGACTGACCGGGGATCCAGGAATAGGTAAAATAGATTATATACACCACAACATCATTTGGTACAGTACAGCATAGATGGGATTTCTGACCCTGGATTGGCTATTAATGGTAAATTACTAATTACATGTATTTGACAAGTATAGTCCCCACTCGTTTTAAAACATTCAATTTTAACCTAATTTGTTATTTTTGTGTGTGGTCTTTATGATCGTTGTTATACTACTCGGTGATAAAAGTAACGTAAATACCAGGCTTTGCCGAGGTTTTACGTTACTTTTATCAACTCGTAGGATAAAAACCATATCAAAACACACTCGTGTGAGATTCTCTATAATATTCATTGCGAATATAGTGACGTCATTCCACTAGCTGTGAAACGTAAACAAGCAACTTGACATGTGTTTTTTCTTTGATTTCAACATTGCTCAGGAACTGAACTTTGCAATGAAGTTTGTTTTTGTGGTATCGTTTTGACTGAATCAGTAGTTACGCATAAATACGTTAAAACAGTCGTCTATGGAATTTTATTTGGTTGTATATATAACCTATGATGCACCTAAGTGTGGTTTAGGAGATCCATTACTTGTGAATGTGTATTCATGAATATCGATGCATGCACACGTCCGATATTACAACTAACGGGAATCACTATTCTGTATAGACCTACAGTTTAAACAGAAATTACAATATCATACCACGAAAGCAAACCAAAGAAAAACACACGATATGTTCCTACAGCCATTGTTTGTTGCTACTAGCTAAATTATCGGTTACCATACTCCATGTTATTGTTGTATTGCGTATGATATACTTTAGTAGAATATAGCAGTTAACGATGCTGACTTTGTATAACACAACTAATGACAGCAAGCCAGGTGTAAAGTTGAATATTTTCACGCAAAAACAAATAGTTGCAAAATGTTTTTACTTATTTTCTATGTAATTCTTTTTAGAACGTTTAGGTTCTGAAGAAGAGCGACAGACGAAGACCATGCTAAGCGGTCTACCTGTCGCCACACTGGTAGTCGGCGCCCTATGTGTGGTGACTTTGATGACCATCGTCGGTGTTCTTGTACGACATCGTCGTCGACTTCAGACTCCTCCTGCCAACCTCGGCGCTCGGGCAGTTATTTAGTTAACTATTTAATAAACACACCTTACTTGCCTGTTAATAACCATATCCACTGGAATTGTATAGGTGTTCACATCCTGTATCATATGCCTGATTAAACTACAATTAATATTTATTTGAGACTTGTGCTATTATTGTGATGGCGGGGTCTATTCCAACGACCCAGGTCCAATTTCCGGCAATCTGATTGGCTCACACGATCAGGGTTAAGGTTAGGACGGGCGCGAGTGGTAGTAGTAGTACACGCTTGGACACGTTTAGTAGTACACGTTTTTGACGCGATATTGATAGGATTCGCTATCTGTAGAGTGGCAATGCAGACATCACCCTTGGTCTTGTCAGTACCATCCGGTTCTCGCAGGTTTACTGCAACATTTAGTCATGATAAAAGTGAAAGAATATTGAAAGCTACTTTAAACCCCAATTAAAGAAAAAAAGGTATTTTAGGCCATGTGAGTCAATCCGATTGTCAGAACAGAACACAACAGCATATGAGGTACACAAATAATAACAGAACAGAAAATGGTAATTGCGGACACGGATTTGCTAGGAATGTTATCATTTCATGGAGTTCATAACAGAATCTGTTCACAGTTCTTGTACACACACACACACACACACACACAACCGCGCGCGCACACACATACTATAATAATCGTTTTTGAAATATGGATTACGTCTTAACTTGGATAAAGCCACATAGTAATACCATCATATGCTTTATAGAGTTAAGTTACGTGTTTAATCTAACAATAATGAATTTCATCCCGTTTAATATATTCACATTTTTATTGAGATTCGCGGAAATGTGTCCCAAATTAGAGATTCGAGTTATATATTTTACAATCTCGCGGTCATTCGGCTCTCTTATTCGTCTTATTTTTGAACGAGAATTTGCAAGTTACATCCTGTTTTGAGATAACATGTTTAGAATGTTTTAAGTAAATAAGACCTCTCTATGAATTTGACTTGTTATCGCGAAGTTTTCCGTCAGTATTCAGTAGCTGGGTGGCAATGGCGTCACTAGGATGTTTGGTGTTTGCAGTCGGTGTCGCATTGCTAGTTCAGGTAAGATATAAACATAAATATAAACAACGTTCAGACTTAAAAAAACACAACCCAATGTGATAGTTAATTAGAGATATAAAATTAAATATATAAACGTTTGGAGGTGATATAAAAGGTTAAGGATACATTACCTTTACTCTTGTTCATGTTGTCATTGAGGTATATTCATGGCGATAATCAAAGTTTCAATGTACTGTAATGGGAAAGTTATCAATGTATACCTTTACAATTATGTTAAGAACAATATTAAATGTCACTTATAAAAATACAGTATATGTTTACGTTTAAGATTTCAACTACATAAATATACCACTGTTCCTACGTTATTGGTTGTGGAAGGTGTCGTTCTGTGGAAAAGTCACCAATATAATATGTTCAGCATGTAACACAGTGACAACGCAATTAATAATCTATTCGTTTTGAATGTTGCTAATATATACTTTAATGAGTACTCAAAATGATTAATGTACTGCTTAGGGACCTATTATCACCCAAAATATGAACATTTTCTTAGATATTTGTCTTATATGTACATCAACTTCATTATACTTACTACTAGTATATGGTATATGTACAGCTATAGTATGACCTTATGGTATATTAAAAGTACCGCGCCACTTCGGTTATAGCGCGAGCAACGGCAGAAAGAAAATCCTGTGAGAATAGGCATTGTTATGCAACTAGCAGTATGAATTATCGCCCCCATAAAACAGGATGGGGTGCGTAATCTTCTGATGCAATGATTTAATTTTAAGTTTGTATTTACGAATATATAAATGATAACTAATGCATGCTTGGATGTAAAAAAGACATGTGATGCACGTGCCATCTTTCCTAGTGTTATATTATTTATATTTTTAAGCGATCTCAATGGCAAACAAAGAGAGCGCTAGTTGTGTTCATCTTGTAGAAAACATAAAATGCTGTAAACATTTAGGGAAAGTATGCTACACCTGAACTATATGAAAGTTATAGTAGACGATCAAATATAAACAACTGACATATTGTTTAGTCACGTGATCAATGGCCCGATATGTCATTTTAACTGTTATGCAAATTGTGAAGCTATTTTGTGTTTATTTGAAAGAAAAATAAATTATTACTCTCAATTATCCTCTATTTGTAATTAGTAGGTGATCTTTATATAAAATATACCGTAATCCAAATCGACGATCAACACTGAAGCGCTACAGCGTAGTGGGGGCGATAATGGGTATTTGGCGATAATAGGTCCCTAACCAGTACATATATTACTTTTAAATCATAAACTATTTACAAAAATTAAGTTACCATTCTAATATTGAATTGCGTATTTTTCCAGACACATGAGGCCGCACCAAGTAAGTGAACATTTATTTTTAAATGTAAAAGTGAATAGATCAGAGTTTATTGAAAATAATATCCCGAGCCAAACAAGAAACTTAATTTTATTTCATACGAAAGCTTCATAAAAGGACGCCCAAATCCGTAAGATAGTTAAAGGCATAATATCACAGTTGATAAATATGTATAATCGGACAAATCGTCCTGTTACGGGTACGTGTACACATATCGTTCATGCATAACACTATCAGGATACCTTGATATTGACGAATTTTTTAATGCTAACGTAAGGAACACGTGACACTCCCAGTAGGAGTTGCTTGGCGAACATGTGTAAGTGCATACTATGGTAAAATAGTACTATGAACATTCGCGTCTAAGTATACAGCAAAACCTGCATTTAGTCGTCAATTTATTTGGAGACAGTGCCAACATTAAGAACATTCAACAGAAAGTTAACATTATTAAGAAACATGCATGCATTTATCAATCTCATGGCTATAATTAATCAGTTTCATGTACATAGGATGTTGTTAAGAATACTTTTATTGAGAATCCAAATACTTTCATCGATTTTACACCAACGTCAGCTTTTTTCTGAACTTCTATTTATGAATTTACATAAATGTATTCGATTCATTAACATTCTAACCAATATGATATGCTTTAATACCAGGTAACGAACAACGCTCCACAGACAAGTCTCCTTACTGGTATCGCGACACCACCCCTCCTTACTGGCGTAACACTGATCGACAAACGACTTCTGACTGGCGTTATAGGACCACCCCTCCTTATTGGCGTAACACTGATCGACAAACGACTTCTGACTGGCGTTATAGGACCACCCCTCCTTACTGGCGTAACACTGATCGACAAACGACTTCTGACTGGCGTTATAGGACTACTCCTCCTTACTGGCGTACTACTGGTAAGTGGCACCGTTCTTTCATAATGGGCCTGTATTATGAATGATTTGTTTCTGTTCTATGCTACTGGCAGACACACAAAAATAACAACCACACACTATATGTTAAGTCTAGACATTTGTACTAGGGGTGACTCTCACAGATAATTTCTCTATGACGATAGTATTGCGATACTGAGAATTTCGCTCACGATACTTTCACAATTAGACAAACATTGCGATAGTATCACGATAAAACCTGTGTATGTAAAATGAATCGTATACATGTAGGTAGCTATACTATATATGTTCAATAATTAAGATAATCAATAAAGTATTCAGAAATTGAATTTAAAACATGATTGAAGTCCGCATGTTTACAAAAGCTTTTGTTTTAAGTGCTTGCCAAATTGAACCATTGTGATATAACGAGAAACAGCCGAGTTAAAATGTTGTTATCCAAAATATCGATACTCCATCACCTTCACATTATCGATTGTTAAGTTGCTATCAATATATTGCTATCGGGACTCACACTATCGCAAAAGTCTATTTATGTACTTCATTTTATACACCTTGTACACAGTAAGTAAATATGTTATACTGTAAATCACGAAATAGTGATATCTGTGAATCTTTGTTGCACTTACAGTGATAGAAACATGTGGACAGTTTAAAATGTTTAGAAAGTCCTACATGGAACCAGTGATAGTCAAATAATATGATCACGATGACCTATAATACTAGCACAGCATCCCGACTGCAAGTGAACTCATGAAAGTAAAATTGTCGATAAGTCATGTCAGTCACATTGTATTTCATAGACGTATTTAGTATAAATCGGCGAAATAACCATAGTATACGGCCACATTAGAAAATTGGAATATTATCGAATACGAAATTGTCCATGAATTTTCAGCTGACACTGGATGTGGTGGTAAATTCACATCTGCAAACGGAGTGATCACTTCTCCCAACTACCCCGGAGATTATCCACCTAATGCCAACTGTATGTATACAATACTTCCGATGGGGGAAACAGAACTCATCCTTGAAGATCTACACATAGAGCAGGGCTATGACTATGTCAAGGTAGGTGTACTTAAATCCAAGCTGAACATTTCAATCATTATTCAGAAGCTACACAACGAAGCAGTAGCCATTCTTGACACATTTTCTTCCCAATGTCTGAGCTGGGTCTGAGAAGTATGGATTTAACTGTGCATGTGTATGTGTATGTGTGTGTGTGTGTGTGTGTGTGTGTGTGTGTGTGTGTTTTAATGCTTTTACAGTCGCCTTCCAGCGTAGCTGATTTCGGCAGACTGGTCCCTCTTTTGGACGCATAGCATAGAGCTGGAGAGCGGTGAATGTTTTTGTCTGCTTGTTCTAGGATGGATTTCCACCAGGATGTTATAAAGTGAAAGCTCAATTAGAATATCAAGGCCGCAGTTAGCACGGATATCTCACCCGGACTCCGAGCCGAACAGCCGTTGCTAGATACTTTCCTTTAATGTCGAGTGCCAAGCAATGGAACAACAACTCCCATATTTTAACGTATTTTGGTATGGCGCGGTCGAGGTTTGACCCACCGACATTCCACAATCCGGACGTTCTAAGAACCAATATTACATGTAGATACACAATGTCATGTGTACGAGCCATCGGTAGAGCATCTTTATCGACCGATCGCACTGCGTTATCAATTGATCCATCATTTGAGATGTCATAGGTAGTTGACAGAGTTTTGTGAATTCATGTAAATTAATTACTCATATTTTGCAGATAGAAATAAGAAAGAACAATGTATGGCATCCTATGGAAAGAATATCGATTTCCGGAAATGAGACGAACATTCCAAAATCCTGGCATGGGTTGAGCTTTCAAATCCACTTCACCTCAGATGGCAGTAACCAGAGACGTGGATTCCGTTTTGTATTTCGTCCTGTTAGTGGTAAGTGTATATACATTCATAGTACATGCACAACGACAATCCGATACTAATTGACGTGTTTGTCCTAATCTAACAAACACGATACTGTACAGTAGGAGTTATAACTGTGTACTCGAACACATGACACAATGATATGATGTCAGTTTTAGTGAACCACTTTAATTTCTTAGTATACAAAAATGACAGTATAATAATATTATCAAACTATAAATGGTGCATATTCTGAACAAATGACGCCTAACATTCGTATAAGAAAACATTAAATCGAGCATTTGCTGAACCAAAATCAGTGATTCGTTGACCTGTACTGGTTACGGGCCTATTATCGCCTGAAATATGAACGTTTTTTGCGATTTCTCGCGTAATATTATCAGTAACTTGCTCATACTTGCCATGAACCATGTTTAGATATATCTGGATCTTCCCACGATTTCAAATTTGTCCGATCAGCCCTGGTTTATAGCGCGAGCGAAGGAAGTAAACAGCATACAAATCGTGCTTCCCGTGCAACTAGCTGGACCTATTATCGCCCCCTAAAAGCATGACGCGGCGCGTGTTTCTGTGGTGAAATATTATATTAATGAATTGATATTTATAAACATCCAGATATTAACTAATGCCATCTCTGAAATTATTAATGTAGTTTATTGAATTAATGCGCTATCGCTATATTCTTGTAGGGCGTATATGCACTTCGGGAAACTTACGTAAATAGAAAAATCACACGTCTAGTCGATATTCACAAGTGCTGCCTTTCATTATAAACTGCATATCATTTATGAATATTAAGACATAGGTATTCATTAATATCCAATAATGTTGTATTATATGCTTTAAAAAGTTGGAATATCTACGTTAAAAATGTTATATGCATGTATTATAAACCCACGGTTCGTGTTGCCAACGTGTGTTATTCACACCGAGTCCAAAGTGACGTAAATCATTACATACGGTGTTATATATATGAGCGCTATATGATTCAATAACAAACAGCAGCATATGGTGAATTAATAACTTTAATAACATACTTTCCAACAGCATATAGAACAATTAATTTAACCCTCCCACTCCGAAAAATTAAGTAAGGAAAACTGTAAACACAAAAGTAGTGACTGAAAAGTTAACATAACATGTACTCCAGATTAGTACACAAGTTTCACTTTATTAAATATTTGTAATGTCGCCACCGTCTCGTATATGTACTAGATCTAGTACTCATTCCTCCGCTTTCCTTCGTTTCCCGCCCTGTCGCTTCTTTGCTTCTTCTTTCGATCTTTTCCTTTCCACTCTCAACCTTTTCGTTTCAGCAATCCGTTCTGTTTTCTCCATTCGCAGTTGTTCTCTTTTTTGCTTTTGTTTCTCTCTCCGTTGCTGTCTTTCAATTTTCTCGCTTTGCTTTTTCCTTTTGTTTTCCTCTCGTTCGAGTTTTCTCCGTTCCATTCCTTCCAGTTTTGCTCTTTCTTGGCGCTCTTTCTCTTTTAGGCCTTCAACCAGTTCAGCTCCTGTAATCACACGCGACTCTGTGACAAGATTCTTCTTCTTTTTGGGTGCTGCTGCTTTGGGGGGTTGGAGAATCTCTGACAGGCTAGGTGGAATCAGACCTGATGTTACCAACGGATTGGTAAGAAAGTTGCCACAGTATTTGCAAGATACTGGTGCAATAGGAGCTGTAGCGGAACTTGCTGTGTCAGTTTCGATGGCAGTGGTCTGTTTCGTGAACGATGCAGGGACTAGCTGTGTTTTGTCGATAGCTTCAGGGTTCAAAGGCACTATTCCAGTTTTCCTGAATGCGTCTTTGACGCGAGCAGGAGAGCAACACTGGTCAATCGAATGACTTAAAACAAATGGAAATCGCGCCTTCCCAATTGTGAGATTGTTGTTGACAAATCCCAACTTCACTGCCATGGATGAGAAATGTGCCTTCAGTGGTCCAAATATAGACACATCTAGAGGCTGCAAAATGTGGGTCGTGTGGGGAGGCAGACCGAAGAGGGTCACGTCATTTTCCAAGGCCTTCTCTATAATGTCGAGCCTGATATGACTGTCGTGGTTATCCATGATCAAGACGACAGGGCGTTCTCGTCCACAGTGCTGTAAGAAGACTTTTTGAAACCATTCCAAAAACAGATCTCCATCCATGTATCCGCTCTCTGAAACACCAAAAAGCCAGTTGTCTGGAACCCCTTCTCGATAATTTTTATGAGGCAGGCTGTTTGTGTATATGACAAATGTTGGCAATACACGGCCATCTCCACCAATGCACACGTTTACAGTTACGTGTTCAGTGGTTGTTACCGTTTGTTGGTAACTGTGCGTTCCTGCTTGTGTAGTTACTTTCTGTCTGGACATTTCTTTACCGCTGAATCCACTTTCATCGACATTGAAAATCTGACTTGGTTTGTCTTTCAAGCCGAGATCGCTCAACGTTTTCGACAAGAGCGTGAAGTGTTTATCCATTACCATTTGGTTGGACATCCTCGATCGCGCCCTGTCCTGCCTTTCCGGCAATCGTTCCTGTAGGTCAAGATGTTTGGCCATAAACTTTCTAAACCACCTGTCGCTTGGTCCATTCTCCATATTGAACAGACTGGGTCTGCCCGACTTTTTTACTATTTCAATAATCATTCTTCTGGTGATAGTACGCGTTAG
The DNA here is from genome assembly GCA_034780755.1 of Lepetodrilus elevatus. NCBI lineage: Eukaryota > Metazoa > Mollusca > Gastropoda > Lepetellida > Lepetodrilidae > Lepetodrilus > Lepetodrilus elevatus. The sequence continues at coordinate 23,658 of JAVCKZ010060630.1, forward strand.
TGGAAAGCCATGCTGACCCATGTAGCTAAGGTAGTTAGCTAAACTTTCTTCTTCAAGTGGGGTTAGCATGGACTTGGGTCCTGATCTGGCAAATTCGGCTACTCGTCCATTCACATGGTCAATTATTGTCTTCCGTGGGACTGCATATTCACGTGAGGCTTCGTAAAAGTTTAATCTTCTGGACTTTACAGAATTAATTGCCGACTGAAGACTTTCTGGCGAGTACTGCTTACGTCTCTTCACCGACAGCATCTGAAACCAATTATATATAGTATCAATAATTAATAATATTGTAAATGCATATATACAAGTGACTTTATATTCATGCCTGAAAATAATGTTGTTGTTTTTTAATGCCTGTCAAGTAGAAGGCCTCATAAGTCATTTAATGATTGAGATATGTTCTATAGATAATACAATATTGACAAAGTTATCTCCCTTTACATGGGCACACTGTATAACGGGTAGGAGCGTGTTCGACTATATTTTGTACTTTATATTAGGCTAGCAAGTTCTACGATCTATCCTTTACTAAGTTAGATTTAGCTTACTTTCTGTAATCGTGCACAGTATAAACATACCTTTCTGTGAAAATACTTGGAACAAACAACAATCGTCTACTAGACGGTAAAGTGTCAACCAGATCATTCATCAGCTGCTCATGGCGGTCGAGGAATACATCAGCTACATTGTTACTGTCAGGCTGTTTGTTATGAATTAGTTGATCGTGCCTGGAATTTGATAATATTTAGTATCGATAATGTTGTCCCTAGGAAAAGTAGTTTACATGCTACGGAGAAACAAATGGGGCTTATACAAATTTCATTGTTTAATCATAATTAGTCAGCATATGATCACACGTCTGCCAGCGGCAGACGACTGTATTATTTGATAATATTTCGCTTTATAACGAGAGCACTTGTGTGTCCAGCACCAGCTGATTACTGAACACGGTGGACATTTTTTTCTGTTTTGATGAGAGTGGTACCGGGTGATTGTTTTTAATATAGCATTATAAATACTGTGCAGAGCACAGTGTTGGATAGCTAGGCAGTTTGATAACTTTCGTTAGAATAATTCTGCCGATAAAAAAATCTAAATTGACGAACAGTTTAGTCACGTGATCAATCCCCCGATGTAGCACTATGTCTATCGCGGTAGTGTGACAACATTTCTGGTGTTTTTATGATAAAACTTACCGTTTTCCCGACAATAATTCACAAGATGTTATTGATAGGTGTTCTATATTAGAAATAGACCGGAAACAGCAAAAGTTGCGCACGCGGAAGCGCTACAGCGGGGGGTAGGCGATAATAGGTCCTGGGCGATAATAGGCCCGTAACCAGTATAACATTGCAGGGTGGTCATGCCGTCATGGTACAGTTTTAGCAGTGTGACACGAGCAGAAATATGTGACGTCAGCTACAACGTCACGAATAACGATCTGTGACGTACCATGTCACAGGACTCATTCATAACGTCTAACAGCTGGACTGTTTATGTTTTCGTGTGTTAGTATATAAACTTGAAGATCTTGGAATTTCCATTAACAACTTCTTTACCCTATCAACCACAGACACAGTATTGACAACTACCTAAATTGCCCACAAAAGGAGGCATGCCAAAGAACTATATTCTTTACCATAAATAAAAGCTGGTTGTAAACTGGCTCAGCTAGTATCCCTACGCGTGTAAACAAACATGACGACGAATGTTGAGTTTGTAAGTGTTGAAACGTGATTGTTTTCGTTTAAAATCGATTTATGTGATAAAGCTGTTATTACACTCGTGTATGAGGATATCGCCTATATTATTATCTTTCATTAATGTTTGTATTACACTCGGCAGAGCCTCGTGTAATACAAACATTAATGAAAGATAATAATATAGGCGATATCCTCATACACTCGTATAATAACCGCTATATAACGTTGTGTGTTTGCTGGGTATGGAGTGAATGAATGAATATGGAGTCGCTGCGGGAATCTTTCACCCATTTGCGACGAGGGCCCTATGGAGAGTGACCTCCCCTTATTATTTTCTTAATTTCGAACACTGTAACATGTACATGATGCTAAAAGTGATGAATATGCAGCAGGATCCAAATATACATGCTAGACAATAACGACAATGAAATTACAAAATGTTTTTGAGTATGTAAAAACAGTTTTGTTCACAAAACCCCACATAAAATTTGAGCATCATGAAATTGTACTCAAAAATGTTTCGCAACTTTGGGGCCAGGTCTTGGGTATTTTCTTTTTATCCGGATATTACTGCAATGTTTGACTTTGTACTATTTGCAGGGATGCACCAGACTTCGGAGCCAAAGGCTTGAGTGTGACACTGACAAAAAGCAGCCCTAGAGCCCAGTTAAATTTATTTTAAAAATTACCATTCACATGGCCGCATATGTCTGAAAGACTGGAGAGACGCGTCCATTCCAGCGAAGTCCCAGAACTTGACATCGTAGTCGAAGCCGCCCGAGACGAGTCTAGCACCCGCAGGATCCAGAGCCAAGGCTGAGACCTGGAAACAAACAAAGACATTAGTTAGAGGTGACTACTGAGGCCATTTCTACAATTGCAATACTATTGCGACAGTTGAAAGTTTTGAATGATGTACCTTGACAACATTGACAGTAGTCGATATTATTACTTTTTATGATACGTGAGAGTACAGTGAACACAACTTGGGGTATAAATACATTTATATCTTAATTAAGTTTGTCAAAAGACATGTAGTTGGTTATAGAAATGTATATTGTTATCAATATGTATGCCTGTACCTGGGAAAAAATAAAAATTATAAAAAAATAAAAAAAAGTTTGTCAAAAGAAAAAAAAAGAAATTGGCAATAACTCTGCCATAATAGATAGTATCATACTAAAATTATATACTCTGTACCGGGTAACTATAGTATGGTTACTACACGACACAACATACATAAATGTACTCACAGTTTTATCACCATGGTTCAAAACAACTTCATGACTGGATGGGATCTTGTCAAGAAAGGACTGCAAAATAATATAAAAAGAATCTTGGAATCGTTGGATATTACACATGCTATACATGTTACAGGTGATGGAAAATAATAATCCAATAATAGCAAATAGATCATCCACTAAATAACAACTTGTGGGTGGATAAATCAAGCGCAATTAGTCTCAGATCGAAATTCGTTTGTCCATTATCCAGGTCAATCAACTGTGATATTATGCCTTTAATAGTGGCATGTTCAAACTAAAATTTTATATGTGGATTTGTGAACAAAACTTTCAGTTGAGCATGGAACCATACTAGAAATAGTTACATAATCTCATGGTTTAGTCATCAGTTCCAGCAAAATCAGAAGCTGTGATACGAACAGTGTATTCTTGAAAGTGACATCGAAAACCAATTTCACTTCATGCCTTATTTGATGCAGTAGATTTGAAATACATTGCATCACCCACCTCCTCCTCTTCTTCAGAATCAGAATCATCATCGTCATCATCATCAGAATCAATTCGCGATGACACCGGAATTGGAGGCCCAATCATTTCCGAGTCCTCGTCATCATTTTGAGATTTTGTAACTGGCTGAGGTGGCCCAATAATGTCAGAGTCGTCTCCCTTTGACTGAGAAGTCTCCTTCTTTGTTTTGTTCTTTTCACTGCCAGAGACCGAGGAACTATTGGAGTTTCCTGATTCACGCGAGACACTCTTATCATCCTTGGATCTTGTTTCATCAGGAACTGAATTGTCTGTATCAAGGGTTTCCATTGTATCTTCTTTCTCTGAAAGTAGATTGTACATTTATACTTCGAGAATATCATCTTCAATGTTGTTACCATGTTACCCAGCAAGTATGAATTGTTGCATGTTAAATTGTTAGCGATTGTTATTGACTATCTGTATCTGCCTATTGTTACAGAAAGGTTCTAGACTAACATATGCCGACATATGGGAGCAAGTAAAATTGCGCTGCGGGAAACCTATTATTTTTACATATAGCATGTTTCGTCTCTTTGCAACTTGCCCTGACTAGCCCTGCTGACAAGTAAGTCAAAATGCTAGCCTGGAGCCTTGTATAGAGATTGATTGTGGTTGGAAAGGGTGATCATATCATGTCAGGAATGGAACTAAACTTAAAAACATACTCTAGCAGGAATAATAATATAAATAACAAAACATTACATTTCTATTAAACTGGTAGGATACCTTAAACAAGTTAAACATTAAGAGAAATGGATTGGGCCACTAAGCCAGTGAGAACCTATAACCTAGTGACTCAGAACCTGTCATGTTATTGAAATCTAACTGTGTGCACAAACACGGGAACAGTACCTGTCAATGCTTGCGATCTATCAACAGCAGTTTTCCGAGCTTCTTCAAACATTGCCATGAAGTCAAATGTCTTCGCCATCTTCTTTACTCCTGTCAACAGAAAAAAAATAATAATAAAAACCTCAGTAATCTTAATGACTGTAATATTGTTATAAGATAATAAGTACTATGACTTTAGGCATCATATTCGCACCTAGGCCATGTTTATGGCTGGGTAGTCATTGCTATGCTAGTGTAGTGTACACTAATGTAGCAATGACACTACCCGCTGAGTACCCGGCTATAAACATGAGTGGCGTTTTATTTGGCGGGTGCTGTTTGAGTTATTTCTGGCGCCTAGACTTCTTGGGTGTTTTCGATTATATTATCCTCGTTGTCGGATATAAATTCATGACGTCACCACACACTCTACATTGTATTTAGAAATCCTCATGCTCTGAGTACTCTGACAACAAAAAGCGAAAACGCCCTTATTTACACCCTCGCCGTATGAGATATACGCGCACATCTTTTCCAAAGCGGCGTACACCGGCAAAGAGTAATCGAGCAGTCCTATGGCCTAATTCTCACCTGAAGGCTCCATCTTTAGCTTGTATATTTTGACCAGCCGTCAGAGTGGGCTGCAAAGGAATGTATGATGCTTGTCAGAACAAGAAACCAAAACTATAAATTGCAAACAATATAGCACACACAATATCCAGGCTGCTCCATCAGTTTTTCACCCGTTGTTCCAGAACTTCCAATAATGGATAATCAGCTGATAATTACCGATCTGATCAAAATAGCACGCCACTGAGTAATTACCAGATTACCATGATTACCGCAAAAACGCTATCCAAATTGATTTATTTAGTTGTAAAATTGAAGTCTGAATGTCTGTGGGATCATGAAATACCTTTTGCAACCGAGATTCGACCACATTTAGTAACAAAAGAGGGGGCCTGTTCTCTACATTTGCTTTAAAAAATGTCAACAACAACTTTACAAGAAATGTAGGTAATGAACTGTTCAGCCTGTCATCCGTACCCCAGAAAGAGATGGTCGTTGGGGTTGGGATAATTAATGTTGTGAGTATTTACTTTAACGTATATGTGATCAATGTTTAAAATATTCTGCGAATATAATGAATGTATGAAGAAAGACTTGCCTGTGTACGTCTGAAAACGTGTAGTTGTTTACAACAGGAACTTGCTAAGGGAGATAATTGTACGATATTTGCTACCAACATCATACCGTTAAAAATATAGAAATGCTGATTAGAAAAACTTGGAAATGTACGTATGATTACGTTTTGATTTTTTTTTGGTCTCATCTCCTTTTAATTCCCCGCCCCCCCCAAAAAAAAAATTAAAACATTATAATTTGCAAGCATTGTATGTACACGTGTGTTTAGTATTCACTGTACAAAATTACTAAACTTTTTTCGTATACTAGATATATATATAATAAACTACTTTTTGTTTTAGTTTGGTATGAAATGTATTGACAGTCAAACAGGTTCAATTTGCACCTATGGGTTTGTAAAAGAGTGCACCGATATATATTTCCTGTTCCATCTTGTATACATCGCCCCTCTATATTTATCAAATTTACTCAATATCATAGGTGAAAAATCAGATTTCAAAATAAAATTGGTTTATCATATACATGTACAACTATACTGTATATATGTTACAGTTAATCTGTATAATCAGGTAATGTGTATAATACCTGATTTCTTCATTGAATTTCAGTTCACTAAGTTAATTTTTAAAAAGCCTGAAATTTCAAAATGATTCCCATTAATTGCCAGATA